>SKCR01004734.1:0-26117 GCA_019454045.1 Zanthoxylum bungeanum | reverse complement strand
ATCTCGATAATACTCCGACTAGGGATATTTAATGATTAAACCTTATGGATTGATACTGTCTCATATCATCTCAATCCGGTATTAATCATATGGACTTTCGCCATTTATATTATCAAAGTAAATAATATTTAAAAGGCAAAAGGCAATTTCATTATCACATAGTTAATTTTGTACAATAATACAATATCATTTACAAACAGTGACGCTATGGGACATAATGTTGTTGGAGTTTCTAGAGGTCCCAAGATCAAAACTCACATGAATCATAAGCGAATACAACGATTTAAGTGCGGAATACTTACATCGAGCGGTAGATGCGATTTTGGCAACAAAAATCTGATTTCTTCACTGGTTTGGGCGTGAGCAGTCCACTGTCACAGCTCCTGCAGATTCGGTTTTGTGCTTCTGTTTGGCTCCATTTTGATCAAAAAACGAGCTCCAAGCTTCATCAAAACGTTCCTTGCTCATGGGTATACTTCCCTTATCACCTTGTGGCATGATCCCGAGTGTGCTAGCACTCTTGTTTTGCCACAAAACGCACTGCGCTTCCCTCCATTTTGTTCACAGGCAGTCCAGAAAACAGAACAGAAAATGGCGTGAGAGAGGAAGAGAGGAGAAGAAGAGGAGAGAGTTGTGCCTTTTCAATTTCCTTTTGTCTTTTGTTTCAAAAACGTGAGAGAATAAAATGAAAAGCAAAAAAATGAATTGATATCAAATACCAAAAATGAATTTTTTAAGATAAAAAAACTCTTCAAAAAACGTGAAAGTTTTCCCTCCAAAAGAAATCATCATATGCCATCATTACCTCACATTGAGAATAGAGACAATGTATCATCCCTCAAATGTGTCTAGATACATCATCATCTATTCGTGTCAAGTAATGAGATATCGCGATGTGATTTGCGGATTCCACCCATTTCAAAATACGAATGTGTCCGCAAACACTTTCGGGCCCAAATTCGCTAATTCCGAATTAACTAATTTCCGTCGCGACGAGAATTAAATAATTACGCCTAGCGGAATTATTATTCACGTCGCTAACGAATTAATTCTAAATTAATTCGCTCGCCCGAATTAAAATCTAATTTTAATTCCGCGTCGAAATCTAATTTCGTTTAATATATCAAATATATAATTCCTCGATTAATTCCAAATCAATGTTTCTCTCTCTTCAATTGATTTTTATCCTAGATAAGTGTCTCCGAAATTAATCCCAGATTAATCTCTCTCTCATCATATTAATCCCAGATTAATATAAGTGCGATCATACGTCATCGGTGAATCTTTGGGAGCGACCCATGAGATCCCCGATATGTTGGCAGTAAATACGGTCGTCGGGTTTCCGATCACGTACGTACCAAGTTACTACGTTCTACCGATTTACGAGACAAGGTCGACTCCTAGCAAAGCACCAATCTTCCAATTCTCCGGACATATTCTCATAAGAATATTAAGATCTGTATCAAGCGTTAGTATACGATTGTATTGTGCATATCGGCCCAGTATCGGATAGTCACGTACTTGGGCTGGGGCTGGATAAGTGTCTGCCCCGTCCGAAGCACATATCGGATGTCTGGTAACATAGTCTCTATAATCGGATATTCATGACCTGGTCATAATATCCTGATTGGGCTGCGCAGCACTCAAGAGCACTAGTACCGTATCCTGCGTGACATCATCTCCAATATGACTGAGTGATACTTCCGTCTCGACATCACATCCAATACACTACGACTCTCTGATAAACCCAGAAGTGGTGTACACAGAACCCGTTTAAAGTCCCCTACACACAATAGACACATAGACACATAGTCATAATACCATGGGATTCCGAGGGGTCTATCCAGAGCGAAGCTGTTTCCCGTACCGTCGGGAAACACGACCTCCTATCGCACTTGCATAAGTATCCAATACTTATATATATGAGAATATGCCGTTGTGCCCTCACAAACGCGCACAAGTGCAATACTAGCCTATTCCGCATTATCGATGTCCAGTCTCGATAATACTACGCTAGGGATATTTAATGATTAACCTTCGGGGACTGATACTGTCTCATATCATTCTCAGTCCAGGTACTAATCATAGGGACCCTCTCTTCATTATAGTCTATGGTGATCTAATCACAAATGATGAGAGTGCAATTTCTTTGTCACATAGTTATAATTTGCTACAACAACACAATGATATGTGCAAATAGTGACGCTATGGGTCTAATGTCCAACAAATGTCTAACAGGATTAATCATTAAATATCCCTAGTCCGTAGTATTATCGAGAACTGGACATCGATAATGCGGAATAGTCTAGTATTGCACTTGTGCGTTTGTGAGGGCACACAACATAGTTCTCATATTTTGGGTATTGGATACTCATGCAAGTGCGATAGGAGGTTGTGTTTCACCGAATGGTACGGGAAACAGCTTCGCTCTGGATAGACCCCTCGGAATCCCATTGGTATTATGACTATGTGTATATGGGAGTCGGACATCAGGGTAGGTGTGTATGGTCTTAACTTGAGACTTGCCACCGCTAATGCTACGACAATCAATATACTTTAGTTGAGGTCGTCCAGGGCTGTAACAGGTTCTGTGTACGCCAATGCTGGGTATATTTAGAATCGTAGAGTATTGGGTGTGATGTCAAGACGGAAGTATCACTCCAGTCATAGTGGAGATGATGTCACCAGGATACGGTATTAGTGCTCTTAAGTACTGGCCGGCCATCGGGATATTATGACAATGTCATGTATATCCGATTATAGAGACTAGTTATCAGACATCCGACATGTGCTTTCGGACAGGGCAGACACTTATCCAGCCCCAGCCCTAGCACTTGGACTATCCGATACTGGGCCAATATACACGGTACTTGGTATACTACGCTGATATAGATCTTAAGATATTCTTAAATGAATATGACCGGAGAATGGGTGACTTGGTGCTTTGCTAGGAGTCGACCTTGTCTCATAATCGGTAGAACGTAGTACTTGGTGTTGGTTATTATCTAGGTCCCAAGATCAAACAAGACATGAAAACAATGTGTGAACACATCAACGGAGGTAGCGAATACTCACATCGATCGGTTGAGTCGATTTGGAGACGAATCAAGGCCAAAAGCCACTGCCATAGGCGCACACAATGATGCAGCAGTTCACTGCCTCCAAAACAGAATTTTGAGCTGAGAAACGGAGCTCCAAGCTTCGTCAAACGGATCCCGGCTCATGGGTGAACCTCCCTACCACCTTCGCAAGTCTTGTAAGTGTGCTAGCACTTAGTTTTTTGCCACAAAAACTCACTTTTGCTTCCCCATTGCTCACGCCATTTTGGCTTCAAAAATAGTGAGCATTCTCACTTTTGGGGGCGTGACTAGAATGAGAGAAATGAGAGAGAAGAAATTGTGTAATTAGTTAGTGAAACCTTTTCCAAAAAGGTTTATATTTTTCATAAAATATGTAAAGTATTTACCAAATAATAAATGGTAAAGGCTCCACCAACTTTCACTATTTCAACCAAACACATCAACTATTCATTGTCACTTTATTAAAGTGACTTGATGTGTGTCTATCAATCAAATCAATCATCACATCAATCAATCACATCACTCAAAGTGACTTTTGATTTGACGCTTGATGTGACGAATGATTTGACGCTTGATGTGACTTGCATCGCCGCACTCGAATTCGAAATACGAATGCGCTCGCAATCACACTCGGGCTCGGGTTCGCTAATTCCCAATTAGCGAGTTTTCGTCGCGTCGTAATTAAATGATTACGCCTTGCGAATTCACTATTCACGTCGCTAACGAATTAATTCTAAATTAATTCGTTCGCCCGAATTAAAATCTAATTTTAATTCCGCGTCGAAATCTAATTTCGTTTAATATATCGAATATATTAATTTAACGATCGATAATTCCAAATTAATCGTTATTCTCTCTAGATACGATATTTTATCCTAGATAAAATATCTCTATAATTAATCCTAGATTAATTTTCTCTTTCTTCTATATAATCCCAGATTATTTAAGAGTGCGAGTTATACGTCATCGGTGGATTATCGGGAAGCGACCCATGAGATACCCGGATAAGTTGGCAGTAAATACGGTCGTCGGAGTATCCGAATCACGTACGTACCAAGTACTACGTTCTACCGATTTACGAGACAAGGTCGACTCCTAGCAAAGCACCAAGTCTACCCAATTCTCCGGACATATCCATATAGAATATAAAGGATCTATATCAAGCGTAGTATACCAATGTATTGTGCATATCGGCCCAGTATCGGATAGTCACGTGCTAGGGCGGGGCTGGATAAGTGTCTGCCCCGTCCGAAACACATATCGGATGTCTGGTAACATAGTCTCTATAATCGGATATTCATGACCCGGTTACAATATCCCGATTGGATGCGCATCACTCAAGAGCACTAGTACCGTATCCTGCGTGACATCATCTCCACTATGACTGAAGTGATACTTCCGTCTCGACATCACACCCAATACACTACGACTCTCTGATAAACCCAGAAGTGGTGTACGCAGAACCGGTTAAAGCCCTGTACCACCAAGACCAAAGTCTATCGATTATCGTAAGTATTAGCGATGTAAGTCTCAGGTTAAGACTATACACACCTACCTTGATTTCGGCCTCCCATAGACACATACACATAACCAATACCAATGGGATTCCGAGGGGTCTATCCAGAGCGAAGCTGTTTCCCGTACCATCGGTGAAACACGACCTCCTATCGCACTTGCATAAGTATCCGATACTTATATATAAGAACTATGCCGTTGTGCCCTCACAACGCACACAAGTGCAATACTAGCCTATTCCGCATTATCGATGTCCAGTCTCGATAATACTCCGGCTAGGGATATTTAATGATTAATCCTTCGTGGACTGATACTGTCTCATATCATTCTCAATCCAGGAACTAATCATAGGGACCTCTCTTCATTTATATATCTATGGTGATCTAATCACAAATGATGAGAGTGCAATTTCCTTGTCACATAGTTAATTTGCTACAACAACACAATGATCTGTGCAAATAGTGACGATATGGGTCATTTTGTCCAACAATCTCCCACTTGGCACATAGCCAGTCACTCAAGTGTCCCACACCCGAACTATGTACGGTTCGCTCAAATTGCTGAGGAAAGGTTTTCGTCAGCGGATTTGCTTGATAATCGTCTGACGTGATTTATACGATCATCACATCGCCACGATGTATGATCCGAACGAATCAGATGATATAGAAGTATATATCTGGATCGTCGATGAGACCTTTAATTCCTTAGCATGTGCTGACGCCTAGCTCAGCTGCTAACAGAACTATATCTAATCTAATTAGATTTATTTTCGATCCAAATGGCTTCTATTGCTGCCTCAGCTGCAGCAATAATCCGCATTTGTTGTTTATTCGGCAACAGTTATCTTGCTCAGAATATTTCCAGCTCACTGTCCCAGTGTTCAAACTTTTATAGTACCGTAGTATTTAATTGTTTGGAAACTTGCAGCATTGATCCCAGTCACTTCAAGTTCTCCTTCTCCATAGTTTAAGATAGCATCTTTAGTTCTCTGAGATACTAACAGATGTTCTTAACTTCAATCCAGTGAATGTCACTTGGATTGACCCGATTGTGACTCCATATGCTCGAAGCGTATGAGACACCAATACAAGTACATTTTAAATGTACAATTTCCAGAGAGTGTTAACAACTCCAAATCTATCCCAGTAGATCTTTATTCCTCGAATAAAGGTTGTTACTCCCCTAATTCTACGGAGAATTTCTATTGAAAGCCAAGCTTTCATCAATTGCTATATGGGAATTTAACTGTCAGTGCGCTCTCCTCCCACTAACCTCCTTATATACAAAAGAATTATTTCGTTTTGATTAAATCATAAACCATTATGATTACATCAAAACGTCAGTTCCAAGAACCTTATGCTTGCTTCAATCCAAACATGGATCGAATAACCGCAAACCTTGTTTGTCGGTTATACAAAATCGTCAGGATGTTGTAAACATCCTCCAAAAGGTTTCCTTTTCAGGAAAGCGATTTTGATCTATAACTGACACATTTCATAATGAAATATACGCAGTTATCACAAGCATCTTCAAAATGGATTTACCATGGCAACAGGTAAAAGGTTGAACCGTTATTAACACAATGTTGATAACGATACCTTTCCGTCAAAAGCCCAGCTTTGTACGTTGGTATGTTGCCTTCCATGTATGTCTTCCTTGAAGACGTTAATGTACCAATAGGCACAATGCCTTGTGGTACAACAACTAGTATCCAAAATAGTTGTTATACATGGAATCCATTTCGGACTCATGGCACTTTGCCATAATAGGGAGTCGATACCATCGTATCATTCCTCAAACGTAGTCGGTGGATATACCTTCATAAGATTGACATCTTTATGAGGTTAGATCAGAAACCCATACCCTAGGTTGTTTTCTGACTCTATCCGATCTACTAGTTTCTTGTGTATTTGAAGATTAATGGTATAGATTCATCATAGATGAACTATTTGTGTTCCATTAAGGACTTCGTGCCTTGAATAGTATTACTCCGATTTTCATCGAGTATCACTATCCTCCCACCGACCACTGCATATCGGTATTCCTCTCAGGAAAACCGCATGGTGAGCAACAATCATATTGTTCTCATGTGAGATTTATAAGTACTATACTTAAGGTTTCCCTTAGGATAACCTATATTGGCACTTATCCAATTTGGGTCCTTAGTTTGGTATCATCCAAACGTTATGCCTGGCATACCCAAATTATCAGGAATGAGAAACCTCGTTTCTTCCCTGTTCATATCCTATATGATATCTGTCAAACAGATTTATATGGAACCTTATTCTAAATAAGTTTTGCACTGTTAATACATATCCTATTGAAGGAAACAGTAGCTCAGAGCGACTCGTGATAAACCTTATCATGTCCAACAAAATTCGGTTTTTTTAGTTCGGACACACCGTCTAACTGACGTGTCTCAGGAGGAGTCCTCATATGAAAGAATACCGTACTCTTTCATGTACGTATGAAACTTACTGCTTAAGTATTTCCCATTACGGTCTTACCGTGGCGGAATACTATAGCCGATCTGTTTATTTACTTCGTGTCGAAACTTTAAAGTTTCCGATTTGTGTTCTTCAAAAGAAACACATAACCATAACGTGATGCCACATCCGTTAAGGTCACGAAATATTCATGTTCACATCTAGCCTAGCTAGATATGGGCCCACTAACTTCACCATGAATAGGGCTAACAGATCGGTGGCCCTTATACTATTACCAAGTAAATAGTATTTTAGGTACTTTACCTAATAAACTAGATTCGCAGACCTTATTTGAATAGTCAAATCAGTCCTAGTACCCACTCTTCAAAAGTGTGGATATACGAGTCTCGTTTAATTTTGTCCTAGACAACAATGCCACAAATAAGTCTCTATTGATCAAATCAATTTGAGCTATTTATTTGTCATTTTTATATGTTTGAGATTTTATTATATTCAAAATAAATTCTGTTATTCACATCTAATGTGTTTATCTCAGTATCATCTTTATATAATAAAACACTTTAGTGTTCTAGAATATAAAGGTTTATCCGCAACGGATTAAACACTGATATAGAGATAATGTCTCTAGTCAAACTAGTTACATTATAACAGTTCCTAATTTAAGTACATACCCAAAGGGTAGTTCCTAAACTTAGGTATCTACGGTCGAAACAGCGACTTTCGTCCCGTTTCCGATTCGCAGAGAAATCTCGGCTTGAAGTCAGTATCCAGCTCATAGCGGATTCTGAACATCAATACATATATTTTTATGTACCACACTAAGTATTTAAAATCCAATTTCAATACTAGTAGTGAACATAACTTTGACAAATATTTTTAAAGTTAGAGCCTCGCCCTTTCTTTAATTCCTTCGTGTCTTCCATATCCAAATGGTAGTCACTTTGGGATATGTCAATTATCTTTTCAATATTTCACAAACCTTTGGCCAAGCCTTGGGTTTCGGAATATCGAAATGATGTGCACCTTGTGCAACTTGCCCAATTGCAAACTTTGACTTTTCTCTCCACTAGAATAGTCAATTAATTCTCCAAGAATTATTAATTGCAATTTTAATACTTTTAAATCTAAAGATAGATTTATTGTCAAGTATATTAAATAAGCACTAAAGTCATCATCACATAAATCTTCCAAAGATTTTATGCTCTACTATTTGCTTAATTATGGGCTTAGTAAACAAGTTATTTTATCCAATAAAGTAACCTATTATTAATTCCCAATGAAAATTAAATCATTTAAAACATTTAATCCAAGGATTATATATTTTAAATATTCAACTTTTCAATTCTTTCTTGATTTCAATAGTCCAACTATTTAATCAATTTAATAAGGTACTATTCATTATAATGATTACAATAATCCAATTATTTAATCAACTATAATTTTATTCATTATATTGATTACTATAATCCAATTATAAAATCAACTATATAATCGAATGAGTTTGTATATAGTCCAACTATATATATATTTAAAACAACATAAAATATTAGTCCAACTAATACTTTTGATTAATATGACGAGTAAAATATAGATGAGCGCGTTTAGCGAGTATTCGAACGAATGTTGCAAATTCAATACTTGCCTCCCACTATTTTTCGTCGAGCCTCTAACCCTCTGTCGAGTACTCGGGAAACCGTGTTTCCTAGTGGGCTAGGATCCCGTTAAATATCACACAATCTTGACTTTGGCCAACAAATTGTATGATAATTAACTAGGTAGATCTCGAAGATCAATTGGATCCCATCCAACTCCTAGATCCAGTAGGTGGACATCCAAGTCCCAAACATATATCTAATATATGCCTATATATCGAATATATACCCTAACCTTTTTCCTCTGAATCAACTAGGCCTTGGCTTTGGCACAACAAACCTAGTGATCCCAGTCAAGCGCGGACCCATTGACATGGAAGCTTCGTAATCAATGTCAATGGACAAGAAGTGGTCTTGACTTTGGCCAACAAACCACAACTTGGACACGACACCGATATGGAACAAAGCCTCGTGATTAAAACACATCTTCGACGGACAAGGGCTTGACTTTGGCCAACAACCCCTGCCAATCTCGGATCTTGAGCAAGAATCACTCAATGGAAGGAAAATAAACGCTTGATATTTAACGAGGGTTTTTCGCGTGCAAATTGGCTACCAATTTAATTATCTTTGTTAAGGTCTCATCATCATACATACCCTTAAACATGCATTCTAAATACATAATAAAGCGAGTATGAAAATAAATAATAATGATATGCGGATGGATACTTACACATTGATCCTAGATCAAATCTCTCCCTTTCTCACTCAAGCTAGCACTTGTATTACTTCTACCCGTTACACTACACTTCTAAAGAAACCTCATTTACATGGAGGGGAATAGGTGAGAAGAGAATACAAAGAGAATGAAGGTGATAAGGCTGGACACGCAGGTCCAATTTAATAAATCGAATTTATTACAACAATTTCTAAAATTGCCCCACCCGACTAATATCCATCCGATATACATTATTCATACAACACAACCACGTATTCACACACATAAGCATGCTATCAATCAATCTAATCAAATTAATTAATCTGATAATTAAGTGATCATCCAATGTTCAAACAACGATTTGATTTTGTTCGAGTCAAACTCGTTTTTGCGAATAAGTACTTAAAGTACGAATTCATGAATTAAATTAAACTACATCATTAAATCTAATTTAACATGTATTTAATACTAATTCACTATTCAATTCCAAATTAAATATTACACTTTTATTTAATAAACCTTTTACGATTTAAATTCCAAATTTAATCGTAACGCGTCTCAAAGACCGATTAACGTCCAACGTCAATTCAATTAAAGTCCAATGGGCTTTTAATTGATTTCTTAAGGCGTGGACTTTTGGTCAACTCGGGTCAAACCGATAACCAAAGTCCAATCCGGGATTTACCCCATAAGCCCATAAATCAATCTTGGCCCATTAGGCCCAATTGAACTTTAAAGGTTCATTAGTCGCATTTGGGCTTTATGGTTAAGGTTTTGGGCCCAATTGGATCCAATCCATTTGGCCTAACCCAACTTGATAAAATCAAGCCCAATAAGCCCAATTACAAAAATAGGCCCAAATAATTAATTCAAAAATCCATTTTTCCCATTTAATTACCAAAGTGTATTACATGATCATTACCAAATCAACATTTCTAAAACATGAATTACAAATTAATCATGGTCATTTTCATCAATTGGTGTCCAACACAATTAATCAAAAATCAAACCCATTTACATGCTTAAAGGTCTCGGCCAAGGGAGGGATTTTTTTCCTTTTCCGATTTCGTTTCAATCCATCGAACCCACAATCGACATCAAATCACCATCCAATTTGATTTCATACACATCCAATGTCACAAAATCAAAATTACCAAGACATTAGGGCATCAACCATTCGGCCAACATAGAATTTTTGGGGTTTTTGTCCAATTCGATTCAAAATAACATCAACCTAAATGATATAACTCATCAAATGAATTAAAAATCAAAAATTTCCAAGAACCCAAATCACATTCACATTCGGCCAAGGTCAAATATTTTGGGGAAAATAATTCCAAATCATTTTTCAACAAATTGGTCCAACCAAAATGAAATTAAACATGTTATAAAGCATACTTAAACAATCAATTTATTCAAATCATGCTCAACAAACATTTACCCAAATTTAAGCCCTACAATTTCATGCTTGAACCTATAGCTCTTGATGCCATTGTTGGTTATTATCTAGGGCCCAAGATCAAACAAGACATGAAAACAATGTGTGAACACATCAAGGAGATAGCGGAATACTCACATCGATCGGTTGAGTCGATTTGGAGACGAATCAAGGCCAAAAAGCCACTGCCATAGGCGCACAAATGATGCAGTTCACTGCCTCCAAAAACAGAATTTTGAGCTGAGAAACGGAGCTCCAAGCTTCGTCGAACGGATCCCGGCTCATGGGTGAACCTCCCTACCACCTTCGCAAGTCTCGTAAGTGTGCTAGCACTTGAGTTTTTGCCATAAAAACTCACTCTTGCTTCCCCATTGCTCACGCCATTTTGGCTTCAAAAACAGTGAGCATTTCTCACTTTGGGCGTGACTAGAAGGAGAGAAATGAGAGAGAAGAAATTGTATAATTAGTTAGTGAAACCTTTTCCAAAAAGGTTTATATATTTTTCATAAAATATGTAAAGTATTTACCAATAATAAATCAAATAATAAATGGTAAATGCTCCAACCAACTTTCACTATTTCAACCACACACATCAACTATTCATTGTCACTTTATTAAAGTGACTTGAATGTGTGTCTATCAATCAATCAATCAATCACATCAATCAATCACATCACTCAAAGTGACTTTTGATTTGACGCTTGATGTGACGAATGATTTGACGCTTGATGTGACTTGCGTCGCCGCACTCGAATTCGAAATATGAATGCGCTCGCAATCACACTCGGGCTCGGGTTCGCTAATTCCCAATTAGCGAGTTTTCCGTCGCGTCGTAATTAAATGATTACGCCTAGCGAATTCACTATTCACGTCGCTAACGAATTAGTTCTAAATTAATTCGTTTGCCCGAATTAAAATCTAATTTTAATTCCGCGTCGAAATCTAATTTCGTTCAATATATCGAATATATTAATTTAATCGTTAATTCCAAATTAATCGTTATCTCTCTCTAGACGATATTTTATCCTAGATAAAATATCTCTATAATTAATCCTAGATTAATTTTTCTTTTCTTCTATAATAATCCCAGATTATTTAAGAGTGCGAGTTATGCGTCATCGGTGGATTATCGGGAGCGACCCATGAGATCCCCGGATAAGTTGGCAGTAAATGCGGTCGTCGGAGTATCTGAATCACGTACGTACCAAGTACTACGTTCTACCGATTTACGAGATAGGGTCGACTCCTAGCAAAGTACCAAGTCTACCCAATTCTCCAGACATATCCATATAGAATATACAAGGATCTATATCAAGCGTAGTATACCAATGTATTGTGCATATCGGCCCATTATCGGATAGTCACGTGCTAGGGCTGGGGCTGGATAAGTGTCTGCCCCGTCCGAAACACATATCGGATGTCTGGTAACAATAGTCTCTATAATCGGATATTCATGACCTGGTCACAATATCCCGATTGGATGCGCATCACTCAAGAGCGCTAGTACCGTATCCTGCGTGACATCATCTCCACTATGACTGAAGTGATACTTCCGTCTCGACATCACACCCAATACACTACGACTCTCTGATAAACCCAGAAGTGGTGTACGCAGAACCGGTTAAAGCCCTGTACCACCAAGACCAAAGTCTATCGATTATCGTAAGTATTAGCGATGTAAGTCTCAGGTTAAGACTATACACACCTACCTTGATTTCGGCCTCCCATAGACACATAGTCATAATACCAATGGGATTCCGAGGGGTCTATCCAGAGCGAAGCTATTTCCCGTACCATCGGTGAAACACGACCTCCTATCGCACTTGCATAAGTATCTGATACTTATATATGAGAACTATGCTGTTGTGCCCTCACAACGCACACAAGTGCAATACTAGCCTATTCCGTATTATCGATGTCCAGTCTCGATAATACTCCGGCTAGGGATATTTAATGATTATCCTTCGTGGACTGATACTGTCTCATATCATTCTCAATCCAGGAACTAATCATATGGACCTCTCTTCATTTATATATCTATGGTGATCTAATCACAAATGATGAGAGTGCAATTTCCTTGTCTCATAGTTAATTTGCTACAACAACACAATGATATGTGCAAATAGTGACGCTATGGGTCATTTTGTCCAACACTTGGTACGTACGTGATTCGGATACTCCGACGACCGTATATACTGCCAACTTATCCGGGGATCTCATGGGTCGCTTCCCAATAATCCACCGATGACGCATAACTCTCACTCTTAAATAATCTGGGATTATATAGAAAGAGAGAGAATTAATCTAGGATTAATTACGGAGATATTTTATCTAGGATAAAATATCGTCTAGAGAGAGATAACGATTAATTTGGAATTAATCGGTAAATTAATATATTCGATATATTAAATGAAATTAGATTTCGACGCGGAATTAAAATTAGATTTTAATTCGGGCGAACGAATTAATTTAGAATTAATTCGTTAGCGATGTGAATAGTGAATTTGCTAGGCGTAATCATTTAATTACGACGCAACGGAAAATTCGCTAATTAAGAATTAGCGAACCCGAGCCCGAGTGTGATTGCGAGCGCATTCGTATTTCGAATACAAGTGCGGCAACGCAAGTCACATCAAGCGTCAAATCATTCGTCACATCAAGCGTCAAATCAAAAGTCACTTTGAGTGATGTGATTGATTGATGTGATTGAGTTGATTGATTGATAGACACACATCAAGTCACTTTAATAAAGTGACATTGAATAGTTGATGTGTGTTGTTGGAATAGTGTTGGTGAATGATTACCATTTGATTTTATTTGATAATTTAAATGGTAAATGCTTATTATTTTTTGGAAAAATATATAAAGCATTTTTGTAATTCATTTCACAAGTCAACACATTCATCTCTCTCCATTTCTCTCCACACTCTCAGGCCCAAAATGGGCAATATTGCTCACTGTTTTTCTTTGTAAAAACCGAGCAAAGGGAAGCCAATAGTTGGTTTTTCATGGTGAAAATCCAAGTGCTAGCACATTACGAGACTTGTGAAGGTGGTAGGGAGGTTCACCCATGAGTCGGGATTCGTTTGACGCAATCTTGGAGCTGATTTCCTTGGATCAAAATCTGATTTTGTGGGCTGTGAACTGCACAGCAGTGGCGCCAAACCAGTGAGCATTTTGGGCTTTGTTCGTCTTCAAATCGTCTCAACCGATCGATGTGAGTATTCCGCTACCTCCTTTGATGTGTTCACACATGTATTTCATGTCTTGTTTGATCTTGGGACCTAGATATAAACCTAATAATGGCATCAAGAGCTATAGGTTCAAGCATGAAAATGTAGGGCTTAAAATTGGGTACTTTGTATTTGAGCATGATTTTATTAAAATTGGATGTTTAAGCATGCTTAATATATGTTATATTAAAGATTGATTTGATCAATTTCAACAAAATGTGATTGGATCAATTTTGCCCAAATTTATGATGTTGGCCGAATGTAATGTGATTTTTGGATTCTTGGAATTTTTTGATTTTGATTAATTTGATGAGTTGGAATCATTAAGGATAATGTTAATTTGAAACTATTGGATTGATTTTGAATTGAACATAAAATCCCCAAAAGTTATCACCTTGGCCGAATCTACATTGCCCTTTAAAGTCTTGGATTTTTTATTTTGGAACACTAGATGTATTGGAAATCATTCGGGAAGTTAATTAGATGTCGATTATGGATTAATTGGATTAAATTCAAATCGGACAAAAATTACTCCTTAGCCGAGACTTAGAAGCATGTATAATGGTTTGATTTTTTCATTTATGTGTTGGACATGTGATGATGATAATGAACATGATTAATTGGACTAATTTGGTGTTTTAGAAATATTGATTTAGGTGATTAATCATGTAATGCACTTTAGGTATTAAATTGCGAAATTGGATTTGTGTAATTTAATGAATTAGCCTTTAAATTGGATTTGGGCTTATTATGTTGTAATTGGGCCTATTGGGCTTGATTTTATCAAGTTGGATTTAGGCCAAATGGATTGGATCCAATTGGGCCCAAAACCTTAACCATAAAGCCCAAATGCAACTTATAAACCTTTAAAGTTTAATTGGGCCTAATGGGCCTAAATTGATTTCTGGGCTTATGGGGTTACTCCTTGATTGGGCTTTGGTTGCCGAAGCCCACGCCTTAAAGAAATTAATTAAAGCCCATTAGACTTGAATTAAATTGACGTTGGACGTTAATCGGGCTTTGAGACCCGACACGATTAAATTTGGAATTTAAGTCGAAAAGGTTTATTAAATAAAGTGTAATATTTAATTTGGAATTGAATAGTGAATTAGTATTAAATACATGTTAAATTGGATTTAATGATGTAGTTTAATTTAATTCATGAATTCCTGTTGAGTACTTATTCGCAAAACGAGTTTGACTCGAGCAAAATCAAATCGTTGTTTGAACATTGGATGATCACATAATTATCAGATTAATTAATTTGATTAGATTTATTGATAGCATGCTTATGTGTGAATACGTGGTTGTGATGAATGAATAATGTATATCGGATGGATATTAGTCGGGTGGGGCAATTTTGGAAATTGTTGTAATAAATTCGATTTATTAAATTGACCTGCGTGTCCAGCCTTATCACCTCTATTCTCTTTGTATTCTCTTCTCACCTATTCCCCTCAATGTAAATGAGGTTTCTTTAGAAGTGTAGTGTAACGGGTAGAAGTAATACAAGTGCTAGCTTGAGTGAGAAAGGAGAGAGATTTGATCTAGGATCAATATGTTAAGTATCCATCCGCATATCATTATTATTTTATTTCATATGCGCTTTATTATGTATTTAGAATGCATGTTTAAGGGTGTATGATGATGAGACCTAAACAAAGATAATTAAATTGGTAGCCAATTTGCACGCGAAAAGCCCTCGTCAAATATCATGCGTCTTTTCCTTCCATTGAGTGATTCTTACTCAAGATCCTAGATTGGCATGGGTTGTTGGCCAAAGTCAAGCCCTTGTCCGTCGAAGATGTGTTTGAATCACGAGGCTTTGTTCCATATTGGTGTCTTGTCCAAGTTGTGGTTTGTTGGCCAAAGTCAAGACCATTTCTTGTCCAACGACATTGATTACGAAGCTTCCATGGTCAATGGGTCCGCGCTTGACTGGGATCATTAGGTTTGTTGTGCCAAAGCCAAGGCCTAGTTGATTCAGAGGAAAAAAGGTTAGGGTATATATTCGATATATAGGCATATATAAGATATATGTTTCGGACTTGGATGTCCATGAAGGGGTTATTTAGGGGGTGAATCCGGTAACGCAGCGGAAGCGGTGAAAATCCGATTTTCAGATTTCAAAACTTTTTCTCGGATTTATTAAATAAACATATTTATTTAATATTCCAATATTCAAATTATGAAATAAAATTTCAAATGAATCAAATTCAAGTGAAATTACCAAATTACCCTTATATGGTATTTTGTCCATTTTAGTCCGAAATTGATCCAATCAATTTTGAATGATTCTAAATCATTTCTAAGATGAACTTATCATGTTCAAAACATCAAAACACCATAAGCCACAAAAATCCCAAAAATCCCTCACAATGCCGTGAGCCACATTTGGTGGCATTATTGACCATTTGGTCATTTCATGCTTCAAAACTCATCTTAATGAAATCCAATCAACATGAAACTTGCATGCATCTTATACACACCCAAATGCTCAACATATATCAAAAACCCCAAATTTGGAATTGGTTATAAACCCTAATTTTTCAATTTCCACAAATTGGACAAATTAGGCCATTTACATTAAATCAAATATTTCAATCATCAATCTTTCAACTAATTCAAGTCTCAACACAATGAAACAACTCAAGATCAAATCTAGGTCATTTAAGAGTGGGTCAATAACTCTAGAATAGCAACATGGTTTCATAAACCTTAAAAGAATACATATAACTACACTAGTTACATTCTTTGTTCATCATACATGCTCAACACTTTCAAACAAATTCCATCATCAAAAACACAAGAAATAAAGAAAATAATAACTTAAGAAAACTCACAAGATGTAGCCTAGATCCTAAGGAACAAATTCCTTTCTAATAGTAAGTTTAAGAAACTTAAAAAAATCCAAGTTTTCTTTAAGTTTATCTTTTCTCCTTCACTTTCTTTCTTTGTCTTTCTTTAATGGAGTTTTTGTTTTTTTGGTAAAGTGTATATTAGGTTAAGTGAAATGAAAAATGAAAAACAATTTATATGTGCAACAATTACACCTTGGCCGAAATTAATAGCCGAAATCAAGAAATTGTAATTTCAATTTCATTTCAATTATCATTATATCAACTTGCATAAATATCTTCTAACACCTTTATTAGATATTTATTTAAGTCAAATATGGCAACTAAAGTCATTTACTTAATATATCCTAAAGTAAAAATATTATATTTTAATTAATTTAATCATTTAACAATTAAATAATTAATTAATTAATCAAATACAAATATATTAATATATGTATAATATTTACATTAAATATTAAAAAACATACATTCATTTAGGAAATAAGTCAAATATCTCATTTTGACTATTAATTAATGTGTATTTAAATTAATCAAGTATTAAATGTAAATACACAATAATTACGTAAATGACTATCCAGTCCCTTTTGCACGTATCTTGCGTTTAACCTTTAAACGACTTTATAAATAATCAATATTATTTATTTATGTTGCTCTAGTGCTCTACGAGTATGTTTCATTATTGAGACTCTCTAGGTTCAGGTATATCCGTCACGAAATCAAATTCATGTCCATAATCTATCCACCCGTAGATTATGACGATCACGGATAATCTCGCTAAACCATACAGGTCGAGGTCATGGCAAATGTATAATTCTTCCGTCACAGGTATCCGGATAAATCCCAGAGATATAGATGTAAACGTCAAATCTCTATCGGGACTATCCAGTCGACTATTCTATTAGCAATCTCAAAAAGAATGTTTAGAACTAGCTTCTAAACTTACCACGGGCCCATGGTTTTATCTGATTCCTAATCATATGGACTACCTATGCTCTGGTACACAGAACTGACGGATCCTATCTTGATACACATAGGACACCCTGAGGATCTATCTACACCCAACGAACAGGCGGAGGTCTGATCTTAATAGATCGGTGACGTGACTGCCATCTAAGTGTAGAAGATGTCTCATGTGCCCACAATGGCATCTCAAGTCTAAGAATCACAAGTGCTACTCAACCCAAGAAGATTCTTATTGACGCTGGTGTACCATCCATTAAGAATCTTCGGTGAGTCATTCAGTGTTTATCCGCTATAAACACCCACACGTCTATACTAGTCTCCAAGACTTATGGTTCATTGAGAAACCATTGGAATCATATATTCCAGTATACGACATGTACCGGTGTCAACGGGTTTACTATACTGACCAAGTAGTGTAAACCTTGACCAGGAACTGTCTGAGAATGACAACGTCATGATACGACTCAATGTCCGTTGCGACGCTTTTGCAACTGTACCATGACTAATCATTCTAAGGTCATTACGTCTTTACCATATAAAAGAATAGATTATATTATAGAAACTGCATATATTATTACTGATAATAACGTTTTACAGAAGTATTTAACAAAAATACAACCGGGAATTGGCGCTCTGAGCACCAACCCCTACAGTCCACCTACTGGATCTAGGAGTTGGATGAGATCCAATTGATCTTCGAGATCTACCTAGTAATTATCATACAATTTGTTGGCCAAAGTCATGATTGTGTGATATTTAACGGGATCCTAGCCCACTAGGAAACATGGTTTCCCGAGTACTCGACAGAGGGTTAGAGGCTCGACGAAAAATAGTGGGAGGCAAGAATTGAATTTGCAATATTCGTTCAATTACTCGCCAAACGCGCTCAAACAAATAACACTCGTCATATATATTAAATGTTAGTTGGACTAATATTTTAATTGTTGTTTTAATAAAAAGTTGGAGTGTATTATAGTTGATTATATATAATTGGATTATATTAATCAATATATTTGAATTAATTAATTTCAGTATACAGTTGATTTTATAATTGGATTATAGTAATCAATGTAATTGAGGTTAATTAATTTGGATTATATTTGATTATATAGTTGGACTATTATAATCATTATAATATATAGTACCACTAATCGTTGATTAAATAGTTGAACTATTGTAATCAAGATAAAATTGAAAAGTTGGATATTTAAAATATAATCTTGGATTTAATGTTTTAAATGATTTAATTTTCAAATTGGGAATAAATAATAGGTTACTTTATTTGATAAAATAACTTATTATACCTTAAAGCCAAAAATTAAGCAAAATAAGTAGAGCATAAAATCTTTGGAAGATTTATGTGATGATGACTTTAGTGCTTAATTTAATCTAATTTTAGATTTAAGAAGTATTAAAATTGCAATTTATAATTCTTGGAGAATTAATTGACTATTCTAGAGGAGATAAAGTCAAAGTTTACAATTGGGCATGTAGCACGATGTGCACATCGTTTCGATATTCTAAAAACCAAAGGCTTGGCCTAAGGTTCCTGAAATATTGAAAAGGATAATTGACATATCCCAAAGTGACTACCATTTGGATATGGCAGACACGATGGAATTAAAGAAAGGGCAAGGCTCTTACTTTAAAAATGATTGTCAAAGTTATGTTCACTACTAGTATTGAAATTAGATTTTAAATACTTAGTGTGGTACTGATAAGTGCATGAAAATGTACTTTGAAACATCACTTATCTAGGCTTATTGTTAAGTATTTAGTTATATATTTTATATTTTATCACATAATTTTGATTGTTATATTAATTTAGAAATATTTATTATTTACACTAATTTAGTGATTTTTATTTGTAGGAATATTTACATATGGATCCTGGGACAATTGCAAGTATTTAGGGATGTATAGGACACACACGGAAACCGAGAACACGGAGAACAAAGATTAAACTATCGCCGCGGCGCCACAATCCCATACAAAATCCAGGGAGTGGGGCGCCACTGAGCCATTTGAAAGAAAAAGAAGAAGCGGTGGTGCGCAGGAAAATAAATGAACAAAGAGCAAAGAAATCAATTGCTTTTGAAAATAAAGCAAATGTGCGTGAGGCTTGAAGGGAAAGCAACAAATAGAAGAATTTGATACTTTGCACGTGGGCCCAACCAAGCATAAATAGAGGAGAGTGCCGAGAGAGAAGAAATCAGAGCGAAGAAGTCGGGACACGGAGCCGTGATGATTCAGAACAATATTTATCTCCAATCCCGGGTTATGTTTATTTCTTTTATGGGGAACTAATCCCCTAGGCAAAGTTAGGGATGAACTCTTGTGTTAGATTTTTATTATTTATGTTTTTGATTCCTACGAACCTTTTAATTGTTTAATAAAATTGATGTTATTAATTATTTCCTATCATCTTTTGATTCATTAATCCAGAAATTATGTTTTGTCAAATCCCATATAGATCCAGTCATGCTTCTTCTATGTGTGGTTTGCGAATTTAATTGTGACTGGTAAAGTTGTTTTGCGTGTGGTCTTCTGCTGCAGTATTGCCTGAGGGTATATTGTCGACGTTAGATAGCTCGTAACGATGGCTTTTGTGTGCTGTTAACATAGGGAAAATAATCATTAATTACCTTAGATTTTGAATATGTGTAGAATTGAATATTTTCCGATTGTTGGTTTGGGATGTGAAACTTTCAATTGTGTAATAAAAGGAATCAATGACTAAATATGAGAGTTCGATGCAAGAGGGATTCCCAAAGCTTTGTCATATCTCTCCGCCATTATCTTTTATTATCTTTTCATTATTTTGTTTATCTTTAATTTAATCACCAACTTTTATCGTTTTATTTATTAAGTTACCGTTAACGTTTTTGTTTGAGTAAAGTAGTTCCTGTAACCATCTCTCTGTGGAATCGACACCCCAACTGTACTGCGATAACCGCGAGTCATATTTGGGCGTAATCAGGTACATAAAATATATGTATTGATGTTCAGAATCTGCTTTAAGCAGGATACTGACTTCAAGCTGAGATTGCTCTGCGAATCGGAAACTGTACGAAAGTCGCTGTTCCGACCGTAGATACCTAAGTTTAGGAACTACCCTTTGGGTGTGTACTTAAATTAGGAACTGTTATAATGTAACTAGTTTGACTAGAGACATTATCTCTATATCAGTGTTTAATCCATTGTGGATAAACCTTTATATTCTAGAACACTAAGTGTTTCATTATATAAAGATGATACTGAGATAAACACATTAGATGTGAATAACAGAATTTATATTTTGAATATAATTAAAATCTCAAAACATATAAAATGACAAATAAATAGCTCAAATTGATTTGATCAAGTAGAGACTTATTGTGGCATTGTTGTCTAGGACAGAATTAAACAAGACTCGTATATCCGCACTTTTGAAGAGTGGGTACTAGGACTGATTTGACTATTCAAATAAAGTCTACGAATCTAGTTTGTTAGGTAAAGTACCTAAAACACTGTTTACTTGGTAATAGTGTAAGTGCCACTGATCTGTTAGCCCTATTCATGGTGAAGTTAGTGGGCCCATATCTAGCTAGGCTAGATGTATACATGAATGTTTCGTGACCTTAATGGATGTGGCATCACGTTATGGTTATGTGTTTCTTTTGAAGAACACAGATCGGAAACTATTAGAGTTTCGACACGAAGTAGATAAACAGATCGACTATAGTATTATGCCGCCACAGTAAAACCGTAATGGAAAATACTTAACCAGTAAGTTTCATAAATACATGAAAGAGTATAGTATTCTTTCAGATGAGGACTCCTCCCAAGACACGTCAGTTTGACGGTGTGTCCAAACTAAAAACCGAATTTTGTTGGACATGATAAGGTTTATCACGAGTCGCTTTGAGCTATCATTTCCTTCAAACAGGATATGTATTAACAGTGCAAAACTTATTTAGAATAAGGTTCCATATAAATCTGTTTGACAGATATCATATAGGATATGAACAGGAAAGAAACAGGGTTTCTCATTCCTAATAATTTGGATATGCTAGGCATAAAGTTTGGATGATACCAAACTAAGGACCCAAATTGGATAAGTGCCATATATAGGTTATCCTCAGGGAAACCATAAGTATAGTACTTATAAATCTCACAAGAGAACAATGTGATTGTTGCTCTCCATGCGGTTTTCCTGAGAGGAATACCGATATGCAGTGGTCAGTGGGAGGACAGTAAAACTCGATGAAAATCGGGGTAATACTGTTCAAGGCACGAAGTCCGTAATGGAACATAAATAGTTCATCAAGGATGAAACTAAACCATTAATCTTCAAATACACAAGAACCACGTATATCGGAGAGAATCAGAAAACAACCTGGGGTATGGGTTTCTGACCCACCTCATAAAGATATTAATCTTGTGGAGGTATACCAACCGACTACGTTTTGAGGAAGTCATACGAGGTATCGACTCCCTATTATGGCAAAGTGCCATGAGTCTGAAATGGATTCCATGTATAACAACTATGTTTGGATACTAGTTGTTGTACCGCAAGGCATTATACCTATTGGTACTTGATTTCTTCCACACATTCGGCCAAGTGACAAAATTGGGGAAAATTATTCCAAATCAATTTTCAACAAATTGGTCCAACCAAAATGTAATTAGACATGTTATAAGCATACTCAAACAATCAATTTAGTCAAATCATGCTCAACACACATTTACCCAAATTTTAAGCCCTACAATTTTCATGCTTGAACCTAAGCTCTTGATGCCATTGTTGGTTATTATCTAGGTCCCAAGATCAAACAAGCAATGAAAACATTGTGTGAACACATCAACGGAGGTAGCGGAATACTCACATCGATCGGTTGAGTCGATTTGAAGACGAATGAAGCCAAAAATGCTCACTGTTTTGGCGCCACTGCTGTGCAGAATTCTTCACTGGTTTGGGCAGTTTCGGATCTCATTTCGAAGCTCCAAACTCCGTCGGATGAGTCCCGCCTCATGAGTGAACCTCCCTACCACCTTCGCAAGACTCGTAAGTGTGCTAGCACTTGATTTCTCACCATGAAAAACCACTATTGGCTTCCCTTATTCACGCCTAAAATGGTTCAAAACCAGTCCACTTTTCAGTTTGGGCGTGAGCCTTTTGAGAGAAATGAGAGAGATGAAAAAATATGTTAAGTTAATTTGATTTGCATTTGAAGTATATCTTATATACTTGAGTGAATTTCAAATGAATTTCATTTGAATTTGCATTTGAAAGGTCAAACAATAAAGGCAAACACTATGCACATCATGTCCATCACTATTCACATCAACTTTATAAAAGTGACATGTTGTCAAGTCACATCACTCAAAGTGACAAGTGATTTGACGCTTGATGCGACTAATGATTTGACGCTTGATGCGACTTGCGACGCCGCACTCGAATTCGAAATTTGAATGCGCTCGCAATCACACTCGGGCTCGGGTTCATTAATTCTCAATTAGTGAATTTGCCGTCGCGTCGTAATTAAATGATTACGCCTAGCGAATTCACTATTCACGTCGCTAACGAATTAATTCTAAATTAATTCGTTCGCCCGAATTAAAATCTAATTTTAATTCTGCATCGAAATCTAATTTCATTTAATATATCGAATATATTAATTTACCGATTAATTCGAAATTAATCGTTATCTCTCTCTAGACGATATTTTATCCTAGATAAAATATCTTCGTTATTAATCCTAGATTAATTTTCTCTCTCTTCTATATAATCCCAGATTATTCAAGAGTGCGAGTTGTGCGTCATCAGTGGATTATCGGGAAGCGACCCATGAGATCCCCGGATAAGTTGGCAGTAAATACGGTCGTCGGAGTATCCCAATCACGTACGTACCAAGTACTACGTTTTACCGATTTACGAGACAAGGTCGACTCCTAGCAAAGCACCAAGTCTACCCAATTCTCCGGACATATCCATATAGAATATTAAGATCTGTATCAAGCGTAGTATACGAATGTATTGTGTGTATCGGCCCAGTATCGGATAGTCACGTGCTAGGGCTGGGGCTAGATAAGTGTCTACCCCGTCCGAAGCACATATCGGATGTCTGGTGACATAGTCTCTATAATCGGATATTCATGACCTGGTCACAATATCTCGATTGGTTGCGCAATACTCAAGAGCACTAGTACCGTATCCTGCGTGACATCATCTCCATTATGACAGAAGTGATACTTCCATCTTGACATCACACCCAATACACTACGACTCTCTGATAAACCCAGAAGTGGTGTACGCAGAACCGGTTAAAGCCCTGTACCACCAAGACCAAAGTCTATCGATTATCGTAAGTATTAGCGATGTAAGTCTCAGGTTAAGACTATACACACCTACCTTGATTTCGGCCTCCCATAGACACATAGTCATAATACCAATGGGATTCCGAAGGGTCTATCCAGAGCGAAGCTGTTTCCCGTACCATCGGTGAAACACGACCTCCTATCGCACTTGCATAAGTATCCAATACATATATATATGAGAACTATGCCGTTGTGCCCTCACAACGCACACAAGTGCAATACTAGCCTATTCCGCATTATCGATGTCCAGTCTCGATAATACTCCGGCTAGGGATATTTAATGATTAAACCTTCGGGGACTGATACTGTCTCATATCATTCTCAGTCCAGGAACTAATCACAGGGACCTCTCTTCATTTATATATCTATGGTGATCTAATCACAAATGAAGAGAGTGCAATTTCCTTTTCACATAGTTAATTTGCTACAACAACACAATGATCTGTGCAAATACTGATGCTATGGGTCATTTTGTCCAACAATCTCCCACTTGGCACGTAGCGAGTCACTCAAGTGTCCCACACCCGAACTATGTACGGTTCGCTCAAATTGCTGAGGAAAGGTTTTTGTCAGCGGATTTGTTTGATTATCGTCTGACGCGATTTACACGATCATCACATCGCCACGATGTATGATCCGAACGAATCAGATGATATAGAAGTATATATCTGGATCGTCGATGAGACCATTAATTCCTTAGCCTGTGCTGACGCCTAGCTCAGCTGCTAAAAGAACTATATCTAATTTAATTAGATTTATTTTCGATCCAAATGGCTTCTATTGCTGCCTCAGCTGCAGCAATAATCCACATTTGTGTTTATTCGGCAACAGTTATCTTGCTCGGAATATTTCAGCTCACTGTCCCAGTGTTCAAAACTTTATAGTATCTCAGTATTTAATTGTTTGGAAACTTGCAGTGGTGATCCCAGTCACTTTAAGTTGTCCTTCTCCATAGTTTAAGACAACATCTTTAGTTCTCTCAAATACTAACAGATGTTTTTAATGTTCAATCCAGTGACTATCACTTGGATTGACCTGATCGTGACTCCATATGCTCGAAGCGTTTGAGACACCCTATCAAGTACATTTTAAATGTACAATTTCCCAGAGAGTGTTAACAACTCCAAATTTATCCCAGTAGATCTTTATTCCTTGAATAAAGGTTGTTACTCCCCAGAATTCTACGGAGAATTTCTATTGAAAGAATATCTATGAAAGCCAAGCTTTCACCAATTGTTTTATGGGAATTTCATTGTTAGTGCCCTCCCACTAACCTCTTTATATACACAAGAATCATTTCGTTTTGAATCAAATCATAAACCATTATGATTACATCAAAACGTCAGTTCCAAGAACCTTATGCTTGCTTCAATCCAAACATGGATCGAATAACCCGCAAACCTCGTTTGTTGGTTATACAAAATCGTCAGGATGTTGTAAACATCCTCCAAAAGGTTTCCTTTTCAGGAAAGCGATTTTGATCTGCAACTGACACATTTCATAAATGAAATATGCAGTTATCAACAAGCATCTTCAAAATGGATTTACTATGGCAACAGGTAAAAGGTTGAACCGTTATTAACACAATGTTGATAACGATACCTTTCCGTCAAAAGCCCGGCTTTGTACGTTGGTATGTTGCCTTCCATGTATGTCTTCCTTGAAGACATTTAAAGTACCAATAGACACAATTCCTTGTGGTACAACAACTAGTATCCAAAATAGTTGTTATACATGGAATCCATTTCGGACTCATGGCAATTTGCCATAATAGGGAGTCGATACCTCGTATCACTTCCTCAAAACGTAGTCGGTGGATATACCTTCATAAGATTGACATCTTTATGAGGTTAGATCAGAAACCCATTCCTAGGTCGTTTTCTGACCCTATCCGATCTACTCAGTTCTTG
>SKCR01004733.1:0-26315 GCA_019454045.1 Zanthoxylum bungeanum | reverse complement strand
ACAACACATTTATTTATTCTTGAGAGTTTAAATATTGTTGGCACTCTCGATGAGCATGTTGACAGTAGCGATCCTAATGATATTGTTTTGTTAGAAGCCATTACTGTTATGAAGGTAAAATGATTGAATTATTTTAGAGAAATTCCTTTACTTTATCTTATTGCTGCTGTTTTTGATCCTAGATTTAAATTAGAAGGTTTGAATGGTGCTTTACAAGCTTATTATGGTTATTTAGGAATATTAGATGAAATTGATATTACAAGATTAATGACGAAATTAAGAAATGATTTAATTGTTTTATTTAATGATTATATTGTAAGATATAACTTAGGAACATTAGGTGAATCTAGTAGTAGCGAACCGGTAATTTAAACAAGACTTAGCGCAGGGGATCGTTGGTTATTGCAACGAAATAAAAAAGCTAGGGATACGACAACTAATAACCCTGAATTAGATAATTATTTATCTACAAATTTTGAGTTTTCTAATGAAAGTTTATGCAGTAAAAATTTTAAAATCCTTGAATGGTGGAACCGGCATCAAAATATATATCATGTTTTATCAATTATTGCTAAAGAGATATTGGCAGCACATATTTCCACCGTTGCGGTTGAGCAAGCCTTCAGCTTGGGAGGTAATATATTGGAAGCTAGGCGATCTTCATTACATCCAAGCACTCTAGAAGCAACAGCTTGTGTGAATGATTGGACTCGAGCTGATCTGAGACAACAAGAAGATGCCCCCGATGATTTTGAAGATTTGTTCGATAATGTTTTTGCAAGTGCAACAACAAGTGCAAGCGGAACACGAGCCGAATGATCAACTGATAATGATGATTGATAATTGTAAAATTGTAATTTAAAAATGGGATATGTCTTAAAATTATAATGGAACTACGTGAGCTTTGATTCCTCTCACCCTTGGAGGATACGTAGGCAACTTAAATTTTCAAAAATTTAAGCTCAAGCTCTTCAATGTAATAATTTTTTTTATTTATAAAATTAATCTCATTTATTTTAATTAATTTTCAAAATTTTTTTTTAAAAAAAAGTTAGGAACCGAACCGGAACCGGTCGGTTCCGGTTCGGTTCCTAACTTTTTTTTTTTTAAAAAAAAGTTAGGAACCGAACCGGAACCGGTCGGTTCCTAACTTTTTTTTATTTAAAATTTTGAAAATTAATTAAAATAAATGAGATTAATTTTATAAATAAAAAAATTATTACATTGAAGAGCTTGAGCTTAAATTTTTAAAAATTTAAGTTGCGTACGTATCCTCCAAGGGTGAGAGTAATCAAAGCTCACGTAGTTCCATTACAATTTTAAGACATATCCCCTTTTTAAATTACAATTTTACAATTATCAATCATCATTATCAGTTGATCATTCGGCTCCGGTTCCGCTTGCACTTGTTGTTGCACTTGCAGAAGCATTATCGAACAAATCTTCAAAATCATCGGGGGGCATCTTCTTGTTTGTCTCAGATCAGCTGGAGTCCAATCATCCACACAAGCTGTTGCTTCTAGAGTGCTTGGATGTAATGAAGATCGCCTAGCTTCCAAATTTACCTCCCAAGCTGAAGGCTTGCTCAACCGCAACGGTGGAAATATGTGCTGCCAATATCTCTTTAGCAATAATTGATAAAACATGATATATATTTTGATGTCGGTTCCACCATTCAAGGATTTTAAAATTTTTACTGCATAAACTTTCATTAGAAAACTCAAAATTGTAGATAAATAATTATCTAATTCAGGGTTATTAGTTATCGTATCCCTAGCTTTTTTATTTCGTTGCAATAACCAACGATCCCCTGCGCTAAGTCTTGTTTGAATTACCGGTTCGCTACTACTAGATTCCCCTAATGTTCCTAAGTTATATCTTTACATATAATCATTAAATAAAAAAACAATTAAATCATTTCTTAATTTCGTCATAATCTTGTAATATCAATTTCATCTAATATTCCTAAATAACCCTAATGTTCCTAAGTTATATCTTACAATATAATCATTAAATAAAACAATTAAATCATTTCTTATTTCGTCATTAATCTTGTAATATCAATTTCATCTAATATTCCTAAATAACCATAATAAGCTTGTAAAGCACCATTCAAACCTTCTAATTTAAATCTAGGATAAAAAACAACAGCAATAAGATAAAGTAAAGGAATTTCTCTAAAATAATCAAATCATTTTACCTTCATAACAATAATGCGCTTCTAACAAAACAATATCATTAGGATCGCTACTGTCAACATGCTCATCGAGAGTGCCAACAATATTTAAACTCTCAAGAATAAATAAATGTGTTGTAGGATAATAAACACCGCTAAAAACTAAAGTAGCATCATTAAAAACTCTTAAAATATCTAAAAAATTTCACAAATATCCCATTGACTAGGATAAAGTGTGACATTTTGAACATGTTGAGAAAAAAACTACATAATACATCTTTGTATTGAAATGCTTGACATAAAAGAAAATAAGTTGAATTCCAACGTGTTGGAACATCTCTTGAAAATTTAATCGGTTTAATACCATTTATTTTACAAAACTTCGTCTATTCTCCCTAACTTGAGAATATGACCAAATACAGTTAAGTGCCGTTTTAATTGGGTCAAAAAGGTGATAATAATTTAGACCGTCTTGCACACATAAGTTAAGGACATGACATGTACAACGAATATGAAAAAACCGACCCCCTAAATTTGGTTGACATATTTCTTTTAAATCATTGATGGATGCAGTATTTGCAGATGCATTTATCAAATCCAATTGTTAAAATTTTTTCTACTAAACCATATTCATCAAAAATTACCTTCATCATTCTATAAATATTATGTGCAGTATGTTGGTCATCAAAAACTCTAAATGCAATAAGTCGTTTTTGCATGGTAAAAGATGCATCAATCCAATGACAAGTCACACTCATGTATGAGTGTGTTTGCCAATGGTCACTCCAAATATCAGAACATATAGAAATACGACCTTTCATCTCTTTAAATATTTCATTTAAAATAATTTTACCATCTTTGTATAAAGATCGAGTTCAGTCTTTGATACCATTTGAAAATTTTGAGATTATCCTAAGTTCTGACCCTATGTGGAATTAAACACAACAAACAGGACAAGTCCTGATTACTGTAACTATGGAATCTCAACAAGTAACCACAAACAACAACAAATAAAATATATTGCAAATATTAAATAAATAACAGAAAGTAAAAGCAGCAAATAAATCAAACCACATAAAATCAACACAATAATTTTGGTGACGAAGTGGAAAACTCGTGCGAGTAAAAACCACTCCGAGTATATCGGCTACCAGCTCAATCCACTATATAGAGAAAAACTTTCAGCGATGGTCAAGACCTATGGTGGAAACTCCACCGACTGAAGTACCTCAATACTGCAAGAACTCAAGGAAACTCCTCAAGCCCGCGACCCACAGTTTTCTTCAGAACCTCTGAAGTCTCTGAGTAGATTGTATCACCTTTGACGCCGGAACTCCGACTATCAAATTTCCTTCTAAAGAACTCTAAAGGATTAGGGAATTTGGGTTAAGTTGTGTTGAATGTTTAGCAAAAATGGAATCAGACCATTAATGAAAAAGATAAGAAGATGAAGAAGTCTTCAATGGTGGATTCAAAGAAGTTGAAAGCTTTGAGAGAATTTTGGCTCAAGGAAAATGTGCTTCAACTAGTTGGGGATGGCGGCAACATGTTATATTTATAGGTATGGTGAAAAGCGCTATGGTTTTTCAAAGGCAAAAGGCCAAAAAACGCGTCCAGATCGCAGTCGTGTTCGAACTGTTCGAGCGGACTCGAACGCACCACGAACGCGCGCCTAGTGGAAAGACTCGTTCGAATGCCACTCGAACGCACAATGAACGATGCTCTCTGGAATGATCTCGTTCGAACCCAATAAGAACGTGCCTCGAACGTTTGCTCTATGGAATGATCTTGTTCGAACCCGAGCAGAACGTGGCACTAACAGCGCAACACGACCGTTCGAACGCTGCACGAATGCAAACCACAACACAATTCTGATGCACAGCAGCCAAAAATCAGTCCAATTGCACCAAGATCTTCATGATAAATTACAACTCATTGAACTTATTTTGTCAGATACACATGCCAATAAAATGGAACTAACACTATAATTTCAAAACTGGCAAACCTTGTAAGATAGGCCTTAAAGACTTGCAAATTAAATTTCCAAATGCTCGTCAATTGCCAAAGTAGATAATCTACGAACTTTGGTTAATGTTATATATATCACTCCGTCTTACACTTGACTGCACTGCTGCTGGCCCTTAGAAAATGCTATTTCAAATATATATGCTTGTGAGCTTTGAGATTCATATGCATATTTAATTTATTTCTGGAAAAACTATTTTTATCATTTAACAAGAGTATACTTATTATTTTGCAAATATATATATATGTTCTTCACTGAGTGTGCTACTACCTACCTCTGTGTCATTGAAGTTATCAATCGTTTTTTTTCCTTCTCATGCAGAGAGAACAAAAGTGATATCTTATCTATTGATATCCTTTTCAAAAGCTGAGAGACAGGATTCTGTGAGTGAGGCTTGGAAATGTGGGCGTAATCAGGTATTTCGTATTTTCTTAAAGCTACTCAATCACTTCAACTGATTTATCATGTTTTAGAGAATGGAAAACATGTTGAAATTTTTTTAAAAAAAAAAAAAAAAAGGAACTGACAATACATAATGTTTCATTGCACACGTGGACAAAATAAGAAAAAGACTCATGATTATAATTCTCCAAGATCTGATAGTGATGAAAACCTATTTTTTTTTTTTATAATGTTAAAAACAGTTTACAAGGACTCCAAATCCAAGGAACCGTTTAATGGGTTGGTCTTACTCTTGCCAGAACCTGCAAAAAAGTTGATTATGGATTTTGTTGCCAAATTAAAGTTTATTTTGAAAGCTGGTACTTGAATCCTACTATGATATAATCTACTCTTACATGAAGAAATTTAGCTTTTGTGAACTTGGCGGTTGTTCTTGCCAAAAACCTGGAAGAAGTTGATTATGGATTTTGTTGCTAAAGATAATTCTAGAAATTTGATCCCTAAGCTCCTTGAGCGCTCCAAAAATTCAATAGCTTTGTTGTAAGGATCAATGGCGGGAGGTTAGTAAACTTTCCGCATTTTGATCTTATGCAATTCAATTTATTTATGCATGACAAATCAAATTTAAGTCTGATAATAGAAAATTGTGTCTTTTTTCAAAAGGTTAAGAAATTTTATCTAATTATGAAAGTTTTAACAATAATTTTCTAAAATTAAATATAATTAAATTATAATCGTAAATTTATTATTAAAATATTTGTAGAAAAGATTATGAATGTGTTGAACTCAGATCCAAATTCGGCCGTTTGTATGGTATGGTTGGTCTTTTCCTGGAAGCCATCACGCATCAGAATCTTCAACCCAATGACTTGTCCTCAAACGAGGAATTTTCAACAAAACAAAGGTCTCTTACACGTGTTCAAGCATCAACCATGTTTAATATTTTAATCAACAATCTTATAAACATGTAAATTATAAACACAACAGAGAGATGAATTACCTTTAGTTACAAAGAAGTTTATATATAACAAGTTACATGAAAAAACAATTATTACAATAAAGACTAGATGTGCCAATAGTTGCTCATAATTAAGATAACATGACTAATCATGAAATCCATTTCATTGATCAAGGGACCTCTCAGCTGCTAACTCATCCTTACATAAATAAGTTCGCTAATATTTCTTTTCATTTTCTTAAATATCTATTTTTGATTTTCCATTTGTACACCCATAATATTGCGATGATTTAGCTTTCTTTTCCTATAAGAAATTTCTCCTATCAAATATACATACATACATACATTCATATAATAAAAGGTAGCTCTTAGGGGAAAAAAGAAGCAAGCTCAATGGGGGCAAAATTTTGATTTTCATAAAAAATCAGAGATATTTCTTATTTTAGTAAGGATAAATTAAATTATTTTATTAATAAATTAAATTTTTAATTAATTATATATGATATTTTAATAAAATTTTGAATTAAACGAGATAACTATCAATATGTTAGGGGTGTTCACGGGTTCGAGTTTTTTTAAATTTTGTGAGACCCGATCGGGTTGGGTCATACGGAGGTGAAATCCGATCGAGTCGGGTCGGCCAAAAAATAAATTTTTTTTACTGAATTAATTATTTTAAAATAAATATTAATTATTTTATGTCCCTAAAATTATTATTATATATAAAGTTTCAAGACAACAAAAGTAATAAATAACTGAAATAATAGTAAATTTTTTTAAAAAAAAATATAAAAAAATATAGGGTTGGATTAAATTTTTAATATCAAACCCATGATCAAACTCGTAAAATTCGGGTCGGATTGACCGGAAAAACATTAATTTCTTTTGAAATTCGCATGGGTCGAGTTCGAGTCACAAGTTCAACAACCGAAAATTTGAAGACCCCTGCCATGTGTGTCTCCACTACCAAGGGAGTTGGAGGATAACTAATGAGAATATATGTCAAATTTATATTTAGAACTAGTTTATTAAGCGGTAGGATTTTGACTTATAATTTCAATAATAATAATAATAATAATAATAATAATAATAATAATAATAATAAAAGTACCAAAATTATACGGATTGCTTGTTTGGGGGGCTAAATTGTCAACCTCAATAAGTAAATGTCAACTACGACTCCCATGTCTTTCTAAGCCTGTCTCCTAGCTCATATATATATATATATTAAAGATATGTAACCAACGATCAATATATAATTAATTGCGAAAAAAATGTTGATGCTTTGGCTGCTTTTGTGTTGGCCAGCAACAGCAGCAGCTACAAGCTCGAATAATGTGAAGCCCGGTTGCGCGGAAAAATGTGGAGACGTGTCTGTTCCTTATCCTTTCGGAATCGACAACAAACACTGCGCAATGAACGATAAATTCTTTCTAAACTGCAGTAGAAGCGAGACTCCTCACAAACTGATGTACGGAAATATTGTTGTTCTCAATACATCAATTGAAAATGGCTCCATGACCGCAAGCATTTGGGCATTACAACGCTGCTACGATGGCTGGAAGGGAGAATTGCTGAACCATACGTCGAATATTTATATCGACTCTGGAGACGGACCATTCAGAATTTCGAACACCAGAAACAAGCTCACGGCTTTCGGCTGCGATACAGTGGTCTCTATGAGTGACGCTGAAGGGAGTATCCTGGGTGGCTGTGTCTCTTTATGTACAAATATGACTGTCTCTCGGAACATAACGGAAAATTCCTGCTCAGGTATCGGTTGCTGCCAGATTCCATTGCCCAAAAGTCTCAAGACGTTGAATCTCTATCTTCGTAGCCCAAATAATCACAGCAAAATGGGGGATTTCATGCCCTGTGATCACGCATTTATAGCAGATGAAACCTTTGATTTATCAGATTTGCGCATCTCCGATTACGGCCAAAATCATATTCCAAGTTCAGTTGTTACGATTGAATGGGTAGCTAAAGAAGAGAAATGCCCACTACAAAATTCAATCTGCGGCGGTAATACCAGCTGTACTTACTCTGAAAATGGCCAAGGGTATCGTTGCTTATGCAATCCAGGATTTCAGGGGAACCCCTATCTAGGATGTTTATGGTATGATTCATTATGTCTCTCTTTTTATTTGTTCTAATAATCCGTAATTTGTCATTTGTAGGAGAATATATAAATTGAAATTTAAAAAAAAAAAAAAAAGAGCCCCAACTTTTAATTCAAAATAGAAAGTTATGCGATGATTATATTTTAATTTCGTTTATTCATTTCAAACATCTAACAGACATTGATGAGTGCAAAGAAGCAGAAAGGTACCCATGTGAAGGAACTTGCAAGAACACAGTTGGAAATTATACATGTCATTGTCCAATTGGTATGCACGGCGATGGTAAACACGGTTGTCGTGGATTTCGCATCACCACTATTGCTGCAGGTTTTTTTCTTCTTTCTATTTTTTCACTTACTTCTTATAAAATGTCAAAAAATTACAAGTATTTGCTTTCAAAAAGCTATTTATTAATCAATTAATATAAGAAAATATTAAATACAATAATAAATAAAAGATTATACTTTTAGGATGGAGAAAACAAATATATTTAATAAGAGTATTTTTTTTTTGTAAGATAATTTATATTTTATTTAATCATTTTTCCTATAAAGATATTAGTCGGGAATTTTCATTTTTTCTATTAAACGTCTTAAATTAAGTGATAAATCAATAAAAACAAACAAGCAAATTAATAAAATGTCTGAAAATAAGTCAAATAAAAAATTTCAGACACAAAAACAAGGGGCTTTTATTAAAAAATCCAAATTAGAATAGAAACTTTATTATTTAACTGAGGTCAAATTTAAAATTTTGTATTTAGTCTTAAATTACCATAAGGAAAAACTAACTAACAAAAAAAAATTCAATAAAATAAAATAAAATACACACCCCACGCCCATGTGGTGTGTGTTTAAAAATTTCTTTTTTTCCCACTTTACTTTAAAACATAAATATCTCCTAAAAATATAAAGTGTTTCATGAAAAAATTACATATTATTAATTTACAAATTATAAGATTTAAAATAAAACCAATTATCGATATGTTTCGACCAAAAATGGATGCATTTATAAGAGAATATTAATTTTAAACTAGCTAATTTTCAAATACTCATATCTGTTTCATCCAGACTTCAAATCACAATACGAAGAAATATACATACCTATAATTTTTATCATCAAACATATCTCAAATTCGGACTTATGTAAGGTCGAAATTAGCCCCAAAATTATTGCGTCGCACGCACATCATATTGATCTTTGTTATAGTCACATTTTTATCTCAATCACGTTACTTACCTTCAGTCATATTATTTACCTCAATCACATTCCTTAGTCACATTGAGTACAGTCACAATTAGGGGTGGGCAAAAAAACCGACCGAACCGAACCAAACCGCAAACCGAACCAAACTAGACCGAATTTACGGTTTTTTTCTAACGGTTCGGTTTGCGGTTCGGTTTGGCCCACCCCAAACGATTTACGGTTCGGTTCAGGAGCTAATCCGAACCGCACCTGTTAAACCGAACCGAACCGTTATTATTAAAAAAATTATACATTTTTATAAAAAAAAATTGTATTTTTCTTTTAATTTTATTCTATGTTTTCTTTTTATTAGTATGTTAATACTTTTATTCTTAAATTTTTTGGTAATATATTTATTTGTTAATACTTTTATTCTTCAATTTATTTGTAATACTTTATTCTTAAATTTTTTATTTTATGATAGCATCATTATTCTTGAAAGTAAGATGTTGGATTTGTCTCTTAATTAGAATGATGGTAGCATCATTATTCAAGGTAATTTTTAAAAAATACAAGAATTAATTGTGCCTCAGTTTTCAATCCTTAATGGAGTGCATGTGTTCCTAGAAGTCACAGCTTAGACCCTAACACTTCATATTATTTGTTGGATAGACTAGTTTTTTTTTCTTCACTTAAGTGGATGAAAATTTATTTTAAATATAATAATCTGTAAACCGAACCGAACCAATCTGTAAACCGCTAGTTTAAAAAATTTTCAATCCGAACCAAACCGTTATTTAATGGTTTGGTTTGAGAGGTAAAAAATCTGAACCGTAAAATATGATTTGGTTCGTTTTTAGCAAAAACCGAACCAAACCAACCCGCGCCCACCCCTAGTCACAATAATATTTTACTTAAATCATAAATAATTGAGTTATAATCATATTTGTACCTACAGTCACAATGTGACTATTAGTTGAGTATTTGAAAATTTAGTCGTGGATGTGCGTCAGTCACATTGTCAACCCTCAGTCATTTGAGCATAGTCACAATTATAATACCAGTTATATTACCGATTCTCAATCATATTTGTGAGTTCAGTCACATGACCTTAGTCATATTAGTTACATCAGTCACATTATCGACCCTCAATCACATTGAGCATAGAGGTGGGCAAATTTACCATACCCATCGAGAATTAGCTTCACAAGCTAAAGAGATATCAATAACGGGAAAAATAAATATACCTGAAGTAGAGGCTCTGTCTCTCTTCAACTGTGCAAGATATTCAGGACAATTACGTTTCCAGTGTCCAACCTTGCTGTAGTGGTGACATGTGTCTTCGGCAGCTCTCTTGGGTTTTGATTTCCCTATCTTACCCTGAGGAGCGATCTTCTTGCCTTTCTTATTCTTTCCTTTCCTTTCTTTTGAGAAACGGCGGAAAGAGAAGTATGTTTGAGAAGGCGAGTCGGCACTCCCTTATTAAGATCCTCCTCAGCAGTGAGCAGCATCCTATGTAACTCACTGTAAGAACAGTGAATCCCATGCATATTAAAATTCAGTACAAACTGGCGAAATATGCTCGGGAGTGAGTCTAGTATCAAACTACGCCCAAGAGTTTCATTGAGTGGAAAGTCATATCGCCTCAATTGATCAATTAAATCAATCATATGAAGCACATGAGGACTGACTGGTTGACCCTCATCCAGTCTAGTGTGAAATAGTTCCACCACCACTCTATGAACAATAATTTGCTCTTGATTCATAAAGAGCTCTCTAAGCTTTGAGATTATGCTATATGAATCAGGCATATCAATATACTACCTCTTCAGCTTCGAATTCAGCGATATGAGAATGTAAGATTTAACTTTTAGATCATCATCCTTCCATTTCTGGAAGGTTTCATGCTCCTCGGGTGTTGACTCAGGTGATATGGCTAGAGGAATCAGTCCATCCAGCACATACCATAATCTCTCATATTTGAGGATAATCCTCAAATCCATTTCCCAGTCAGCAAAATTTCGGGCCCAATTAGCTTGTTCGCATCTAACATACGAGCTAAAAGATTAGAAGACGAAGAGCCGGTCATCGCAAATCTATCATAAAGATAACGAAAGGAAAAGTTAGCAGATATAATAATTTCATACAATATCAAACATAACATCAAATAAGTCATGGATTTTTAATTTAAATGATACCCTCCCACTGAATCATGCAATACTGTAATCCCAAAACAGAAAGCAATAATATAATCAAATTAAATTCAACAGCAGGAAGTAGATCCCATAAATATATTTCGGCTCACTGTTTTGGCACGTTCTCGCCTACGTATATTCATTAGGTAGACAACCATTGTCAATCATAAAAAGTGACTCATGAATTTCGGTCCTGATCGTTTCTTGTTGTGACAGATTTCGCACGTTTATAAGGCTTAACTTGTCAGTGACAAACTCAAGTTTCCGGTGTAGTCCTGACAGCTTTGACACGTTCAGGATTTCCACATTCACTTGAATTTGTCTCTTATCAAATAAGTTCTACCGACGGAAATGAACTAAAGCCATAACTGAAAAACTTTGATGCGATACAGCTACAACATTAGGAAAATATTCACATCCGTACCGATAAGGCGGACCAAGGAAAAAGCACACACAAATACAATTTACTTTAAAGCCTTATTAAAAGAGAATTTTCCGCTAAACTGTCAAACAGATTATTTAGATCCTATCTAAAAAAAAGCTCGTGTTTACGGAAATAAGTCGTAGATTACATATCAAATATCATGCTAGAATCATTTTATGGATTAGGAATCAGACAGGCTCTGACACCATTTTATAGGCGTATTAACAGTTATGCGGGCTCGCGCAGCGGAACATGAAATATCCGATTTTTAGAATTTCAAAATTTTTTCTTGGGACTATTAAAATAAACTATTTATTTTAATATTTAATCCTAAATCAAATTTAGAATTACCCAAATTACCCTTTAGTCGAAAATAATCAAAATGTTACAAACAATTTGCATTTTGCTCATTTTAGTCCAAAAGTGTTCATTACACATTTAAGTGTTTCCGAAACACTACCAAAATGATTAATTTACATCTAATATGCCCAATTGAATCCATAAAATGAAAAGCCCCAATTTTGGATTATATATAAACCCTAGAAATTTCAATTAATCAAATTAATCAAATTTCTATCAAATTGACTTTTAATCTAACATTCCAATAATCATTCTAATATTCTTAAAGTCCCACAACATTCATAAACACCCAAGAACAATTCTAGGTTTATATAAAGTGGCATAAAAACTCTAGAATGACAACTTATATTTCCATGAGAAAATTAAACTCTAATAACATTTATTAAGCTTAAAAATTCATCACACATGCATAATTACTTCCAACAATCAACCAACAAGCAAAAAACCCAATTCAAGAGAGTATAGGAAATTAAAACTACATCAAATGTATTCACACCAAGAAAAAGAAACAATTTCTTAGCCAAAGGATTAAGAAACTTACTTTGAATTTCCAAATTCTTTAAGCTTAAAGCTTGATTTTTGATTCCACAAATTTTTCTCTCACTTAGGTTTTACTATTGCTCTCTTTTTTGTTGTTGTATTGAAGAAAACAGAATAGTCACAAATTTCTTATGTTGACCGAAATATGTAGCTAATGGGAGAGAGAAATTAATTTTTATTTTAACAAAATAATTTGATTAAATAAAAAATAAATATCTCATCCCACTACTTTTGTTTCCAACAATGCCACATGTCACCATAATAAAGTATCCTACACATGTCTAACACATGTGAATTAATACACTTATTAATGCTTAATACATTTATTTGATAAATCAATTAATTAACACTTTAATTAATTAATCCATTTAATCTAAATGTATAATGTATTTATTATATTTACAATAAATGTTAAAATACATTCAAGATTGACATATTTCCCAAAAAAATATTCGGTAATTAATTAATATATATCTAATCAAATTATGTATCAAATACACATACATATTAATTTAGGAAATTAACGAATACCTCACCTGTGTAATTTTCGTTTAACTGTTAAACGATTTCCAAATAATCAATATTATTCGTTTTAAGTCGCCCTGGTGCTCTACGAGTATTTTTTATTATGTGAGACCCTATAAGTTCAGGTATATCCGTCACAGGATCAAATCTCGTGTCCATAATTTACCCACTAGTAAATTATGACGACCATGAATATTCTCGCTGAACCATACAAGTTGAGATCTTCGCATACATATAATCCTTCCGTCATAGGTATCCGGATAAATACCAGAGACATAGATATAATCGCCAAATCTCATAAGGTATTATCTCGTCGACGTATAGATTCATATTTTCTCAATAACACTCAGAACTCATTTCCGAGTGTACCACGACGATGGATTTGATAAATCGCAATCTCATAAAGTGGATACCCAAATCCTGTACGCAGGACTGACGGATCCTCTCTGAACACATCACCGGATATCATGAGCATCAGTCCATACCCAACGAACAGGCAGAGGTCTAACCTAAAAAGGTCATAGACGTGACTGTCATCAAAGTGTGGAGGATAACTCATATATCTACCTTGGTATCTCAAGTCAAAGGACCACTATGCTACTCAACTCGAGAAGATTCCTACTGACGCTAGCGTACCATCTATTAGGAATCTTCTGTGAGTCGTTCAATGTCCATCTGTTATAAACACCTACATGTCTATAAGAGTCTCCCTAGACTCGTGGCTCACTGAGATAAACCACCAAAAACTAATATTCCGATATACGATATGTACCAGTCTCTCGGGTTTACTTTCGGACCAAGAATGTAAACCTTAACCAGGAACAGTTTAAGAATGATACCGTTGCAACGTTTCTCAATGTCAATTGCGACGCTTTTGCAATTACGTTATAACTTAATCATTCCTACGTCTAGTATGTCTTTACAATTTCTAATAATAAAATATTGACGAAACTGTAAATTTTATTCATAACAAAATAATGTTCATACACATATTTACAAGGAAATACATGACAAATCGGCATACCGAGTACCAACTCCAACATGTTCTTCTTGAGGAGGAGGAACAATAAGACGTGGTAGGCTATTTGTGTCATAAGAGCCTCCAAAAGAATGTCGGTCAAGCTCCTCATATCTAACCGGTCTCAAGTTTGCCTATTTTCCCTCGTTATTCTCGTTCACATGATTAGATTGAGATTTGACAATATCTTTCCCCAAACTATTTCTTGTCTTTGGCGGCATCTTTGCTAATGACGTCCCACTGAGCGTGCCAAAAATATTATTGGTGAAAATATTTGATAAATTGCACGGAGTGCAAAAGGAGCTGATCGTCAAATTAAATTAAATGAATTTACTGACTTCTAATTTTTTTTAAAAAAAATTGTGATTCATTCTCTATTTACTTGAAAAGGGATACTTTATCAAAACTAAACAAGATGCTGAATTAAATGAGAATCTAAGGAAATAAATGCTAAACTTGGAGCTAATGAAATATTTATGGATTGGTATTAAAGTACAAGTCTTTGAACAAAATGAAATATCGGTAATCCTAATTACAGAAGGAAACTGGTATATAAAGATTAAACTACTAGCTAAGGTATTCGAAGTTGAATAAAATTCTTTTGAGATTGAGTAGTTGTGGTGTTGGTGATTTGAAAGGAAGTGACATAATCCACTTAATATAACCAACCGTAAATCAGAGGATTCCACTTTCTTTTATTTCGCATTAAACTTGAGTTTTGTGACGGGTTAGGTTCAAATTAAAATTGAAATATATATTGTTGATACCGAATTTTCACTCAGAAAATTAAAAAACATAAAATAAAATAAAAGAGTTTCCTGACCTTGAATCTTTTTTTTTTGAAAAATCCTGACCTTGAATCTGATGCTGACGAGTTAATTTATATTGTTGGATAGACCTATATGCTTTTTTACTAGCCTCTTTCTTCGATCTTGCTAATAGAACAGTGTTGACGGGTGATTTTCATTTCAGGGGTAGTTTCGGGATAACTCTCTCGAGACAACATTCCCTCAACCTTTAATTTGTTTGGTTTGGGGATGACCAAAAGCAAATTTAGCGAAAAATCAGAAAAAACTAAAGGAAGATAGAAGAGAAAATATTTAATGTGGTTCGGTGGAGCTCGTCCAACCTACGTCCACGGTTACAAAGAGGGGTGGGGGTTTCTTTTATTACTAAACCGAGCTCGGCTGATCTGTTTAGGCTGAGATCTAAAAGAACCGAGCAGGTTGCTTTGATGTTCTCTTACAAATTGTGCTTAAATGAAAAATGTGGTAACCCATACAAATGTGATTAAACTTCATTTATATACTACTTTACATGGATAATGTTCCAGTATCTCTCTAGCGTCAGCCTAAAAGATTTGCAGATTTTCGGTGATTTGAAAGGTTCCCTTCCCCATTCTGACACCGCCGAAAGCAGAACCTTCCCAAGGAATTTCCGTCACATCACACAGTAAAGGCGCGTTGTCAGGCCCTCTATTCAATGATGACAGCCTGTTCAATTTTGAATGTGAGAGCTTTGGGAGGGAAAAATCCCGGTTGCCCTAATCCTACTTAGGACTTCTAGGAGGTCGGCTAGACGACGAACGGACTGCTCTCTCCACTTTCGACCTATCTTCTATATTGATATCCTGATTTCGGAAGAGGGCACCAATGGACCGATCTGCTGGTCTACTGTGGTCGGCATGGGTTCTGATGTGGTCGGCATATATAAGAGTCGGCTTGTACTGTGTTCTCTGGCTATGGGAATCTTCCCTTTATACCTCTTTCGTCCTGTCCAAAAGCCTTAACTACGAAAATCCTCATCAACATCCGTCCCCTAGTTCTCGGTTCCAACGAGTGCATGAGTTGGTGCCAGGAACTAAACAAATCAGGAGCATGCTGATTGACTGTTATGTGCCCGGTCTACGGGATTATACCAAAAGCTGCCCAGGCGCCGAATCGAACCACCCTTCTAAATCTCTGTATAGCTTATTCTTCGGTCAGTCTTGAGCATTCGGTGGGACATAACCCAACCCCGAGCGGATAGAACAATACAAACTCGGTGGAATGAATCCAGCCCCGAGCTAGTGGAACAATACAGACTCGGCGGAACGAATCCAGCCTTGAGCTGGTGGAACAATACAGACTCGGCAGAACGATCCAGCCCCGAGCTGGTGGAACAATACAGATTCGGCGGAACGAATCCAGCCCCGAGATGATGGAACAGTTGAGACTTACACGAGGGAAGGTTTTCAACCTCGGAGGCTCTGCTAACCCTGGCGCGGGCGTCCCCTTGCCAGACCAACGAAAAACAAAAATTGGAAAAAAGTAAAATTAACAAAGGGTAGAGGTGACTTAGCATATACCCCAAAAGGAAATCACAAGTGCAAAGAACAACTCGGATTCCCCGAGACAGTGTCCGACCCGAGCTCTCCAAAACATAATTCTGAATCTTACAATTCAGTGTCCCGGCTAGCCAGGCTATGAATACGCTGAACCGGGCGGTCAAACAATTCCCCATGGGAGACATGGACACCTCGTGTGTGCCTTCACAGGGTGGTGCTCAGCGGGACTCACCAACCGACTAGTAAGGACAGAAACCTCCCTAGGTCTGGTTTACCCGAGGCTCCTGCAATTAAGGGCGCCATTCGGCCAACCCAAGCCAGATGGTTTGAAGACTCCTGCAATCAAGGGCGCCATTCGCAAACCCAAGCCAGGTGGTCTGATGATATATAACGGGACTCACCAGCCGACCTGCAGGAGAGAAACGTCCATGGGTCCGGCTTACCCGAGCTACTCTTCAAAGATGCGAGCCACATGGTAGTAACACTCCGGCCTCAGGAGTTTGATAATGACACCCGGGATTGGAGTGCCACGAGGGGTTCGCGTGTTTCCCATATGTGCTCCATCCCTTGACGCGTTCTGGATCCTCAAAAGCGAAAGGAACCAGGTCGGAACACTTCCATCCGGGAGTTTGATAATGACACCCGGGAGTGGCGTGCCACAGGTTTGGTGCCCTTCCTAGTTACCAATCATCCCTTCGCATCGAGCACATCCTAGGAATATTGAACATGATTTTCAAACTTAATTAAACAACAAGTAAGAAAGACAAGTTTCTTAATTAGAGAGGAAAAACATGTTCATATTCGTGAGACCTACTGTCATTCTTACTGCTCTTGGTGGGTCATTTCAAGAGAGGCTTTACAATGTTCTTCTAGTTTTGATTAGTTTAACTGACTACTAGCAGCTTTGAAGGAAAGAAGCTACTGGAAGTACTTCCTCAGCATTTCGGCATTCCAGGGTTTTCAGAGCCGGGTACCGTCCAGTTGCTCCAAAAGATATGTGCCCGGCCTCACGATCTATGTCACTCTGTACGGCCCTTCCCATTTGGCGCCTAGTAAACCTTCCTCCGACCGGTGGGTATTCAATGTGATCCTCCTCAGAACCAAATCTCCGGGGAGGAAAGATCGGATCTGAACCATCTTATTGTAGAATCGGACCATTCTTTGTTGCCACACTGCCGTTCTCATTGCCGAATTTTCTCGCTTTTCCTCGGCTAGGTCAAGATGACTCTTGATAAGTTTTTCATTCTGTTCGGCCTTAAAATGCCGGACCCGGTGGGTGATCATCACGATTTCTGCCGGGATTACTGCCTCACACCTGTAAGCCAGTGAGAATGGGGTTTCGCCCGTTGAGTCTTTGTAAGTCGTCATATGCGCCCATAATACTTCTAGCAACTCCTCGACCCAAATGCATTTGCAAGATCCGAGCCGGGCTTTCAAATTTTCCTTGATCGTCTTATTGGCGGCTTCAACTAGCCCGTTAGACTTGGGATGAGCAGGTGAAGCGAATCTTAAGGTAATCTGAAGATCTTCGCAAAGTTTCCGGAAACCTTTACTGTCAAACTGTTTTCCATTGTTGGTAATGATGGCCCGGGGGATCTCAAATCGGCAGACGATATTCTTTTTCACGAAGTCCGTAGCCCTCTTTTCGATGATTGTAATCAAAGGCTCGGCCTCCACCCACTTGGTAAAATAATCAATGGGAACAATAACATACTTAGTCTGTCCCCTACCTGCTGACATAGGCCCGATAATATCCAGTCCCCACTGGGAAAACGGCCAGGGGCTCACCAGTGAAGTCAATTGTTCCACCGGCTGGTGATGTAAGTTAGCATTCTTATGACATCCCTCACACTTTCTGGCCACATTCATTCCGTCCTGGTGCATAGTTGGCCAGTAAAATCCTTGTCTCAACGCCTTATGCGCGATAGACTGTCCCCCGACATGGCTTCCACAAATACCTCCGTGGATTTCCCTGAGTACGTAGTCGGCTTCCTCCGCTGTGAGGCACCTCAAAAGTGGCACCGTGTACCCCCTCTGGTATAACATCCCTTCTATCAGGCAAAATCTTGAACTTCAGTGTCTCAACTTTCTTCTTTTTTTCGGGCGTCTCCTCTGTTTCCAAATACTTCTTAATCGGGTCCATCCAAGAGGTTTCCTCCCCTACTTCAACTTCCATTACCTGGTTCACCCATACTCATTTCTTGTAGACAAATTAATAGGGTGGTCCTAGGCTTCTCTGATTTAATTGAAGATGCCGGCCGAGCTAGTGAATTCGCTTGATGATTGTTTTCCCGACTGATCTATTCGAACTGTACATTACCCATCTCTTCGACCATCTTCTTTACCTTAGCCAAATACGCCACCATATTAGGCTCTCTAGCCTGAAACTCGTCTTTCAGCTGTTGAATAGCCAACTGGGAGTCACTTTTTATGATCACATCTCGGACGCCCACAGCAACACACAATCTTAACCCGGCCAGAATGGCCTCATACTCCGCTTCGTTATTGGAGGCTTCAAAAGTAAATCTCAAGGCGTAGACCACCTCTTCACCGTCACTACTCTGCAACACGACCCCTGCCCCAATACCTTGCGAACTAACTGATCCATCCACAGATAACTCCCACTTGGTCTCCGAAACCTCCAAAATTTGGGGGCCGGTGAACTCGGCCACAAAGTCTGCTAGAGCCTACCCTTTCACCGCCGCCCTTGGCAAGTAAGTTATATCGTACCCACTCAACTCCACCGACCACTTTACCAACCGGCCCGAAACCTCTGGTTTGTGTAGGATCTGTCTTTATGGGTGGTCGGTACAGACTCCAATGGGGTGAGCCTGAAAGTACGGCCTCAGCTTCCTGGCAGCTGTAACCAACGACAGTGCTACCAACTCATGGACCGGATACCTCGAATCTGCACCCAGCAAGGCTTTGCTGACTTAGTACACCGGTCTTTGGATCTTATCGGCCTCCTGCACCAACACCGAACTCACTGCATATTTAGATACAGCTAAATACAAAAACAAAGTCTCACCAGGATTTGGCTTGGCTAGAAGTAGAGGCTGGGCCAAATATTGCTTAAGTTGTGCGAAGGCTTCCTCGCACTCCTCCGTCCATATGATATCCTTCTTAATCTTCTTAATCAACTTAAAAAAGGGTGGCACTTGTCGGTAGCGCGGGATATAAATCGATTCAGTGCGGCCACCCGACATGTCAGACTTTATACTTCTTTGACTTTCTTGGGGGACTTTAAATCTAGGACGACTTGAATATTCTGTGGGTTTGCCTCTATCCCTCGCGTACTGACCATGTACCTCAAAAATTTCCCCGATGCCACTCCAAACGCACACTTCTCCGGATTCAACCGCATACTGTGCTTTCTTATCAGCTCGAAAGTCTCTGCAAGATCCGCCAGATGATCCTCAAGTTTTATTGTCATTGTTATCATGTCATCAACATACACTTGCATAATTTTTCCAATGAGAGGCTTAAAAATCTTATTTACCAACCTCTAAAAGGTTGCTCCCGCATTCTTCAAACCAAAGGGCATCACCCTATAACAATACAGCCCTCGATCCGTGATGAACGCAGTCTTCTCCTCGTCCCCGGGACGTATTTTCACCTGGTTGTATCCCGAAAATGCATCTATGAAACTGAGTAGCCCGTGAAAGGCAGTTGAATCCACCAATTGATCTACCTTCGGGAGCGGGAAACTGCCCTTTGGGCAAGCTTTATTGAGGTCGGTGAAATCCATACACATCCTCCACTTCCCGCCAGGCTTCTTCACGAAAAGCACATTATAAATCCACTATGGGTATTTTACCTCTCGAATGAAACCTGCCTTCAACAATCCTTCTACCTCGGCTGCTATCACCTCACAACGATCTTGATTGAATACTCTCATTTTTTGCTTGACTTGCTTGTGACTCGGGTCTACTGCCAAGTGATGGCTGATAAACTTAGAGTCTATCCCCTGCATGTCATTGTGCTCCCAAGCAAAGATGTCTGCATATTGCTTCACAAGCTCCAGGAGACCCTTCTTCAGGCCCTCCTCTAACCCTGCTCCTACCTTGATGACCTTTTCCGAACCAAAGAGCTCAACCGACTTGAGCTCCTCGGTAGTTCCCAAACGGGGAAACTTCTTGTCCCGCGTATCCAGACACCCATCTGATTCCTCATCCTCCTCCTCCTCTCTTCTTCTCTTCTTCCGTCGATCCTGCTCAACACAAAGTGTTTCTCTTGAAACGGTGGCAAAACAGCTTCGTGCCACCTTTTGACTCCCCTTTTTCCACCCTCTGATTTTCTTCTCACTTCTTTATTTCTTTTCTAAACCAGGCCTTCATGTGGTTATCATTATCATCGTGTTGCCTTCCCTGAATATCCTCACGTCTCCCCTCCCCCCCCGAGCGGGATGTGCGCCGTGGTTGGATACCTCCCGCTCTTCTCCTCCGTACTTTCTCCCTTCTCCCTTATTTGAACGTGGGGTATTACTCGAAGATTCTAGCGTTTGTCTCTCCCTCTTCCGCCCACATTTCTATCCACCGGTGGTGCTCTGGCTATTACGACTGACCTTACTCTCTAAGGTTCTCTCCTCACAGACTCATTGTCACGGCTCCAGTCAACCACCATTTTTCCCTCAGCTACCTCATTTCTCCGACTGGGACCAGCTTCTAACCTTTCGTTATTTGCTCTTTCCAAACTCTCCAGCTTCTCCATCATAGCCTTCAGGAGGCTTTGGTTCTCTTCTCTATCCTTTCGCATGCTCTCCTCCATCTTTCCCATCCACTCCATTGTTGAACTCTCCGATGACATGTGGTTCCCGTCTTCTGCCATCGCCTTACCACGCAAGATGCTTTTTTCTCTATCTCCACATACGGCGCCAACTGTTGACGGCTGATTTTCGTTCCAGGAGCAGTTTCGGGATAACTCCCCCGAGACAATCTTCCCTCAACCTTTAATTTGTTTGCTTTGGGGATGACCAAAATCAAATTTAGCGAAAAACCAGAAAAAACCAAAGGAAGATCGAAGAGAAAATATTTAACGTGGTTCGGTGGAGCTCGTCCAACCTACGTCCACGGTTACAAAGAGGGGTGGGGGAGTTCTTTTATTACTAAACCGAGCTCGGCCGATCTGTTTGGGCAGAGATCTAATGGAACCGAGCAGGTTGCTTTGATGTTCTCTTACAAATTGTTCTTAAACGAAAAATGTGATAACCCTTACAAATGTGAATAAACTTCCTTTATATACTATTTTACATGGATACTGTTCCCGTATCTCTCTGGCGTCAGCCTAAAAGATTTACAGATTTTTGGTGATTTGACAGGTTCCCTTCCCCATTCTGATACCGCCGAAAGCAGAACCTTCCCAAGGAATTTCCGTCACATCACATAGTAAAGGCGCGTTGTCTGGCCCTATATTCAATGATGATAGCCTGTTCAATTTTGAATGTGAGAGCTTTGGGAGGGAAAAATCCTGGTTGCCCTAATCCTACTTCGCACTTCTAGGAGGTCGGCTAGACGACGAACGGAACTGCTCTCTCCACTTCCGACCTATCTTCCATACTGGTATCCTGATTTTGGGAGAGGGCGCCAATGGACCGATCTGCTGGTTTACTGTTGTTAGGAAACATAATCCCTAATAAATTTTACATGTTTGTCCTCTTAGGATCTAACCATACATGTATTACTAGTCCTAGATTTATTTACACGCTAATTGAAATAAATCTAAGTTAATCACAACACAATTGCATACCTTTTATGCTTGTAGAGACCTCTTAATCAAACTTAATTGATTGCTTAACTCAATAAGCAAATGGTCTTATTTATAGGAGGGAAATCAAGTCACTATGCATTGATTACTATTAATCAAATTATTAGGATGCATAATGACATTTTCTACTAACCCTTACAAAAATGTTAACATCATGGGTGCACCATATGTTCTCCATTTAACATTTCACTAATTTTGTTACTTAACAACCCTTGTTGTTACTTAATTATTTGATTAACAACTCTTGTTGTTTACTTAATTATTTGATATTACTAATTGTTGTTATTCAACAACACCAAATAATTAACTTAATAATTTCCAACATGAAATTATTACTAATTGTTGTTATTTAACAACATCAAATAATTTGCTTAATAATTTCCAATTAACAACAATTAACATTATCCAACATCTCCCACTCACACATGATGGGATCAACATTTTTTTTTATTATCTCTACAAGAATAATTCATACTTTGCAATTGTGCCGTGCGACCAGCATACTTCGAGAGCTCACTTGCTATATATCTGTTAGGAATATATAGCCGCTCGAAAAATGGATAGAACCATAGTGGATTATGTATGCAGTATCCTCGATCATTTATCACATTAAATCTCTCTCGATCTCTTTTCGAATGTAATATTTATTTTGTATTCACAATCATGTTTGATCACATAGAATAACATAATTGGTCGACCAGTGAATACAAGCTAATGTGATATTACTCATATAATGATCTTTCTCATTTCTCTCGAATCTCTCAACTTTGATTCAATTCGCTTTTCCAGAGATGTTCTTTCAGATCGAATCTCTCATGATCTTTCAGCAACACTCCAAGATAGCGATCATCAAATCTAAGTTTTAAGAAGAAGACAAGAGTCTAAAGGGTACAATGTGAGATTGAAATAATCTCAAGGGTCTCACACAATATCAAGACTGAGATCTCTACTTGTATTACCCTCAATAGTCACAAATGTACACATGGTATGAAAACATGTGCTACGGTATTCTCTCCTTTCCCATGGAGCGCATGTCTCATAAAATACCGTACAGATTATAGTTCAGACAAACACAATGTCTAACTCATAACTGACATTAAGACAAGTAAGGTGAAACGAACTTATTCACCTTAGGTCATATCACAGAGAAAGTGACCCCATAACGACATTACTTAATTTTCAAGCTTGAGCTCTCTAAATTATCACTCAGATAATTAGCTTAAAAATTTGTCTCATCTCCCATTAACACAAAGTAATGGAGGCGATTGCCCGTGTGAGAGGGCCAATCATTCACTTGTCCGACATACTTCTCATACTAACAAATAGTATATTTGTTTAAACATGTATCAACATAATAACATGTAAGCATTGAACACAAATATCAATGAGTATACATTAGTAAACATTATTTGGGAAAAATACATATCATAATATGTAAGCACATTAACATCTACGCAATCCCTGAGTTTTTACATGTCTAACAAAGACATCTCTAGGAACAGGCTTAGTCAATGGATCTGCTACCATTTCTTGCGTAGAAATGTACTTCATGTTTACCTCTTCTCGTGCAACTATGTCTTTCACAAAGTTATATTTGGTATCTATATGTTTCGTTTTACAATGGAATTTTGGGTCTTTTGTGTAGGCTATCGCTGCTTCACTATCACAGTTAACTAATACTGGACCAGAAGCTTCATTTGACATACCCAAATGATCCAAGAACCTTTTCAACCACACAGCCTCTTGTACTGCTGATGAAAAGGCCACAAATTCAGCCTCCATTGTGGATAAGGCTATACAAGATTGTTTCTTACTGCTCCATGAAATGGCACCATTGTTTAGCAAGAAAACAAAACCAGAGGTGGATTTTCTTTCATCTAAATCTCCTCCCCAGTCAGCATCAGTATAGCCTCTCAATTGCAGATCATTTCCTTGATAACACAATGAGTAATCAACTGTCCCTCTCAGATACCTAAATATTCTTTTAACTGCTTTCCAATGTGCTAGTCCTGGATTGGATTGGTATCTACTTACCATTCCAACATCGAAACAGATATCAGGTCTTGTACACAACATTGCGTACATTAAACTTCCAACTGCATTTGCATAAGGAACTTTCTTCATTTGTTCCTTTTCCTGTGGAGTTTCAGGACACAATCTACGACTTAAAGCTTCAGTTTTCGTGATAGGAGTATCAATGGGTTTGCAAGCCTGCATTTGGAAGCGTTCAAGATTTTCTTTATATATGACTCCTGTGAAAGAGATAATAAATTCTTTGAACGATTTCTTGAGATCTTAACCCCAAGAATATATGCAGCTTCACCCATATCTTTCATCTCGAAGTTAGATGATAACCATTCTTTAATGTGTTTTACAAACTCCTTATCATTTCCGGCTATAAGTATATCATCCACGTACAAAGATAAGATAATGAACTTATTTTTATCTCTCTTGGTGTACACACAATGATCCTCATCTATCATTGTGAAATCATTCGAAATGATTGTATTGTGGAATCGTATATACCATTGTCTAGACGATTGCTTGAGACCATATATAGACTTTAAAAGTCTACATACTTTCTCCTTTTCATTTTCTTTTATGAACCTACTGGTTGTTCCATGTAGATTTCTTCATCAAGTTCTCCATTGAGAAAAGCAGTCTTTACATCCATTTGATGTAATTCTAGATCCATACTTGCTACTATAGCCAGAATCAAGCGAATTGAGGTAAACCTTACAACAGGTGAAAAAGTCTCTTCATAGTCAATTCCTTCCTGTTGCGTATACCCTTTTGCCACAAGTCGTGCTTTATATCTTTCGATATTGCCATCGGCATTACGCTTTATTTTAAGAACCCATTGTTCTTAACAGCTTTACGTCCTTTGGGAGATAACCAATTCCCAAACTTGGTTGGACCTCATTGACTCCATCTCTTCTTCCATTGCTTTCATCCATTTTTCCTTAGCAGGACACTGAAGAGCCTCTCTTATGTTTCTAGGTTCTTCATCATCTTGAGGTAGAATCATAAAGGTTTCTCCTTCGATATCGAAACGACGTCGAGGAATGCCTATACGATTACTACGTCGCAATTGGGATTCTAGTGGTGGAACTGATTCTTCACTTTCGATATTATTCCCATTTGGATCGTGCACATTGCTCTCACTATGATTATGTACATCACTCCCACTCACTCGGATCACGTAAATGAGACTCGTGTGAAACTAATTCATCATTTTGAGATTCATGTGAAACAGATTCATCATGTTTTCTCAAATTTCTCTCATTCACTCCCACTTGAATTAGGTAAACCCGAGTGTTCACCAATCATGTGATCCATGTGATCTTGAGTTTCATATAGAGATAAATCTTGACCTATCTCTCCTCTGCTTAGGAAAATCATTTTCTAAAAATGTGATATCTCGTGTTTCAAATTCTGTCACGCCTCCACTTTCATGTTCACCTATGCAAACATATCCTTTTGATTGTTCAGAATATCTTATGAAGATACTCTTTTTTCCTATTGGGCCTAACTTTCCATGTTCGTGAGAACGCACATGAACATAAGCCGCACAACCCCAAGGTTTTAGAAAGTGAATATCTGGTTTACGACCTGTCCATAACTCATATGGTGTGGTGGACACAGATTTAGATGGCACTCGGTTAAGTACATATGTGGCAGTTAATAATGCATCACCCCAATAGGTTATAGGCAAATTTGCTTGTGCCATCATAGACCTAACCATCTCAAGAAGAGTTCTATTTCTTCTTTCCGCAACACCATTTTGTTGAGAGTAGCAGGAGTAGTCAACTGACGACTAATTCATTTTTCATCACATAATTCTCTGAACTGATCAGATAAGTACTCACGACCACGGTCAGTGCGTAGTGCTTTAATTTTCTTATCCAATTGATTTTCTGTCAAATTCATAAATTTCTTGAAACATTCTAATGCTTCGGATTTATGAGCAATCAAATAGACATAACCAAAGCGAGTAAAATCATCTATAAATGTGATGAAATAAGATGCTCCATGCCTTGCCCTGACATTCATTGGACCACAGATATCTGAATGAATTAATTGTAATGGAAATTCTGCTCTAGTCCCTTTTCCAAATGGTTTTCTCGCAGTTTTTCCTGCCAAACAATATTCACAGGTTGACAATTCTACCTTCTCAATATTTCCCAGAAAGCCTTCTTTGGCTAATCTGTTCATTCTTTGTTGGCCAATGTGGCCAAGCTAGCATGCCACACAATTACATCACATCATTATTGACAGTTGAAGTAACAAACGA
>SKCR01004732.1:0-26047 GCA_019454045.1 Zanthoxylum bungeanum | reverse complement strand
CTGAACCATACAGGTCGAGATCATTGCATACATTTAATCCATCTGTCACGGCTATCCGGATCATTCCAGATATATAGATATAGACATCAATCTCTATAAATATAATCATATCAACGTTTCTATTAGAAATCTCTTAATAACACTTAGAACTCACTTCTACATTGTACAATGGGCTCATGGATTTAACAGATTTCTAATCCTATATTGAATATCTATGCTCTGTACATAGATCTGACAAATTCTATCTTGACACATATATGATATCCTGAGGATTCAATCCACACCTAACGAACAGACAGATGCCTTACCTAAATAGGTCAGTGATGTGACTGTCATCAAAGTGTGGATGATACCTCATATATCCACAGTGATATCTCAAGTCAAAGAATCAATATGCTACTCAACCCGAGAAGATTCTTATTGAAGTTAGTGTACCATCTATTAAGAATCTTCGGTGAGTCGTTCATTGTTTATCCGATATAAACACCTACATGTCTCTACGAGTCTCTGATACTCATGGTTCATTGAGAATCAACAATTGAAATCCAAGATTCCAATATATGACATGTACCGATCTCAGCGGGTTTACTTATCGACCAAATAATGTAAACCTTGACCAGGAACTATTAAAGAAATGATATTGTTATGATACAACTCAATGTCAGTTGCGACACTTTTGTAACTATATCATAACTAATCATTCTAATGTCATTTACGTCTTTACCATGTAAAAAGAGATATTATATTATAGACAACTGATTATTTTATTCATAATAAAATATTTACAAAAGTATTTATAAGGAAATACATAAGAAATTGGCGCTCTGAGCACCAACCATAACAAAACCCATAGATTTAATGGCATGACTACCGTATATTCTGAAGTCTTTTTTTAATGTATATATACATCATTAACTCGTAGTTAGTTTTTATCTTAGTTGGATAAGATCAAAAATGTATATTATAGAAAATAAGGGTTATCATATACATGGTAACATTATAAAAAAAATGTGTTCATTCATGAACTAGTCATAAATACAATCTAGATTGGTGCTCAGAGCAACACTATAGACTTATCAAAGGTGTTGCTAGCTTTTATGGCGTTTCAAGCAATCGAGGTTCTTGACACTTTCTTCTCAAAGGTTTCGACGTTCCAACTTTTCTTGGCAATCATCGGCAACGTTTTCAATCTCGTTATGGGTTCTACATGCTTTGTTCTCATATGGTTTGCATAAGGTAAATAATGTGAATGAAAGTAACAAATATCAATGTGAAGTATGACGATGCAATAATTATAGGGCTTATTTCGACCTTATATAAATCCAAATTTGTGAGAGATTTATCGATGGAAGCTGTAGGTATGTATACTAAGTGTATTTATATTTTTATGGATTGTGATTTGAAGTTCGGATGAAAAATATATGAATGTTTGAAAATATTAATTTGAAATTATTATTCTCTTATAAATATAAGAGGTTTTTTTTTTTTTTTTTCACAAAATTTTCATTGAAATATATCAATAATAATGGATCTTATTTTAAAGTTTATAAATCGATAATATTTAATTTTTTTAATAGAACACATTTAAGTTTTGATATATTCACCAATTGTAAATATATGTTGTTTGGTTGTCGGAGAAAGAAAATACGTGTTGTTATCTTCGTTTCTTTTCTATCTAGAATTTAAACTCTGCTCACATAAAATTGGTGATTTGTTTTGTAGGGAAGAAATAAGATTTGTGAAGGGGAAAATGTGATCATTGTATTGGAAGATTAGAAATTTGACAGAGAAATTAGAAGATTAGAAAATTGATAGAGAAATTAGAGATGTTGCAAAGAAGATCAGGAGTCAAGTATTTGGAAGATAAAAGTTGAAAAAGTTGGGGCAATATCAGGTAACACTTGCGTTAAGGAAAATTAGATGGATGGCAGAAGCAAGCTTGTCGATTAAAACGAGTTGCAGGGTTGATTATTAGAGCTTTGTTTCAAATGAAAATTGCCCAGTAAGAGTGCATCCTATTTGTTTGAATTAAGTTGTAAATGAGTCTTAAAAATCTCGGTGCAATTGGATAAGTATTTGGATGACATCAGATGAAGCTGTCAGGATTTGAGTTCGTGGTGCGTTCTTGTTTGGGTTCGAACGCTCTGCGTTCGTGGTTCGTTTGAGTGGGCGTTCGAATAAAAGCTTCCAAATGTTTTACGTTCGAGATATATTCGAGTCACGTTTGAACGAAATTGTCCAGAGGCTTCACGTTCGAACGGTTTTACGGAACTGCTCGCGTTTGTCAAGCGTTCTTGTGGCGTTCGAACGGCTGCGCTAAGTGGGTTATTTTGGCCGCGTTTTTGAGCCAATTTTGCACAAAGAAAACCTTACATCTACCCTACCTATATAAACAAACATATAGTCACTTTACCGGTGTTCGAACCATATTATTCAGAGCTTAAAAACTTATTGTTTCAACCTTCTTGATAAATCTCCTTGAAGACTTCATTGTTTCTCTTGTCTTCTTTGTTTTGGTGAAATTCTTGTACCATCAACACACAAACACAACTCTAACCCAATTTCCTAAGCCTTCAAAGTTATCAAGGAGAAAGATTGGTAGTCGAAGTTCCGGTGTTGCGAGTTCACAGGGTTGATCCACGTAGAGACATCAAAGGTTCTAAATAAGGCCACTTGGAGCGGGTTCGGTGAGTTATTCGAGTTATTACAGTCTAAAGGTATTTGAGTCGGTAGAGTTGCTGCCATAGGTCATATATCATCGCTGTAAGTTTTTCTCTTATAATGGATTTGGCTGATAGCCTATATACTCAGAGTGGTTTCCACTTCGTCAACAAAATCTGCTGTTGATTTTTCTTACTGCTTTGATTATTTATTGCTTTAATATCTTGCAATATTTTATAACTGCTTAGATAAGGGTGGATGATTAAATCGTAACATAGTCGCTCTAACTTTAACCTGTCTGAAATTAGAGTAGTTGAATAATTCCGCATAGGGTCAGAACCTAGAAATATTTTTATACTAAATAGATGTGACTAGCTCTTATGTTGATTTGAGAGTTTTGGGCAGATGGAGATTTTGAGAAGGAAAATGGAGGGTTTGTCAAAGATGATGTTGTTAGAGACAATGGAGGAGGAATATGGATCAATGCTTTCTACAACTAACAGTTCTGCCGCGAGCTCTGCTTCTACTTTCGAGAGAATTGAAGCTCCTGACGTATCTTCATCACCAAAACGACATCCTTACTCGGTTTGTCAATGATGGTTACATTATTTTTAAAATCGGATGAGACTGATCGGTTGAATCAGGAACCGACCATGAGTCTGGTATGGTCGAACCCTAAAAATCAGAGGGTAAAAAAAACCAGTCAAAACCAATGAAACTGGTGAACCAGCCCAACCAGTTCCTAATTAAATAAATATAAATGACGTCAGCCGATTCTACCGGTTCAACCAATTAAACTAGTGGGTCCAGTTTTTAAAATATTGGTCGGTTATGTTTATGCAGCATTCAATTTGGTAACTGCTGATTGATGTTTCAGTTTGTTGCACAAACTTGATTTAGTAGAATCACGCCCATGTGTTAATTATGGTATCTTGTTCATTAGCTGCATTGCTGCTTTGGCACCTTAATTTCTTCTTGCTTGCAGATGTCTAAATTTCTTTTGCTGGAGGGGATGTGCCAGGAGGAAAAGCTATGTTCAGGGCATTGGAAGGCTGTAGCGTGGAGAATTGTAGAGCAAGTTCTTGTTGAAACAGAGCACTGGTCTCAAATGCAAGCTTCTGGAGATTACACCTATATATGATGATATGCAAACTTCATTCATTAGGTGCAAGAATGGGGATAAAAAGGCTCTCAGTTCCGAAACAAACGCTTCGAAAGGAGATTGAATGGTTGAAGCAGGAAAAAGCTACTACTGAAGCATCAAGGGCTACGGCCAAAGATTCACCACCACACCAGTTACCGTTGCCGCGGATGAGACTGAGAAATGGGTACTAGTTTGTCATTTGAAGCGCACAATTGACAATGGAGGAAGAAAATAAAAACATGTAGCAGAGTTTTTGAGGCTCATAAACCAATCACCGTTGCGAGATATTAGTAACTTGGCACCATTACTACGGCAGAAAGGCAAAGCAGCTATTCATCCTTTGCATTCCAATGTTGAGAAAAAAATTTATGAGGGAGAAAGTATAATGTGAAACTTCTTTGCTAAAGAGCTAGCTTGAAGTTTGTCTTGTAAACATAAAATTTTATATGTTCAGGCATCAAGCAGTCAAGAAGAACGTTGTATAATACGATAATATTGATAGATAAACCAGTTGAAGCTTTTAGCTCTCGATCTGGTTCGGGGAGAGACATCTGTTAATTCTGGAAATAAAGTATTAATATGTTCCTTCTCCATAAATGTAACGTATATCCTGATATGCAAACCATAATATAATCTGAAACAAGAAAATATCAACAACAAACTCAGTGTTGATCATACCATGAGTCAGCACCATTTATTTGCTATAGGTCTCTAAAGGAGCTACCCAGAACTCAAAAATCAATAAGTCCCTTATCCTTCAGAGATTCAACTGTTTCCTTGAGGCTGACCTCCAATGGGATGAACTCGATACCCAATTTTTTTGCTTTTTCCTTCGACACCTGATATGTTGGGACGTATGGCTTGTCATCCGCACACCTGTAAGTTTTTTATCAAATAATTAGCCAGTTTTCTCATTTGAGTGGGAGGGGGCTACAGTGCCAGTCCTAACAATTAAGGCAAAAATGAAAACTTACTTTACTGGCAGCTGGAAAGCTGGGTAAAGCTCCTGCAAAACGTTCACGATTTCTGAATAGTGTAAAACTCTCTCAACTAAACAGTATCTTCCACTGGCTGATGGAACTTCAAATGCTTGAATATGTGCATTGGCAACATCTTTAACGTTGACCCATCCAAAAGTTGCATTGGGGTAGGCTTGTGCTCCTGCATCGAGGGGCAAAAGGAGAAGAAAGAAGCATGCACTATCATCAGCAAAGTTGAAGAATGATGGGTTGAATCGTTTTCAAGTATATGAAGGATTAGACCTTATGCCAAATGCCGTGATTATTAGTTATTATTGACATGAAATAAAAAGAACACAAAAAATGCTAAACAACTTGCAAAATAAGTAATTAAATAGAATGGTAAGCCCAATCAAGCAAATTATTAATTTCCCTGAAATACGAAGCTGTTTATAACTTGATACACATCCATTAGAAAACAATTTTGGATAAACTAAAATCTCTCTTTTCAGGATATAGCTTTGCAGTGTTCTGCAAAATCCTAGATGTCCCCATCCTGGTTAACCAGCGAGGTAAATACTGGTGATCAACACTAATATTAACACATGAAAACCTCAGAACCAGCATCTAAAAGCCAGCTGAAAGTTTATTAAATGTTGTTTAACAATGACATCACTTGCAAGTTCTAGAAGCCAGCAATTAGAAATTTCAGACATTGTACCTAGATCAACTACATGAACTGATTCGATTGCATAACATATTGACTTCAATAATGAAAATAAAAGGTAAATAATGCTAAAAAATCATCCTTTCAAAAAATAAGCACATACCTTTAACTAAGCTTAGAACTGCTGCAGCACTTGTATTTAGTGTCGGCTGTAAGAGAGGACCAATGACCATTGCTGGGTTAATAGTAACCATGTCAATACCCGTCTCCTTAGCAAAGTTCCAAGCAGTATCCTCAGCCAATGTCTTCGAAAGCACATACCAGAGCTAAAAACCAAAAAACCAAAGAACTTGTGAAGAAAAGTATCTAATTGCCAGTTTGCCACATGGCCTTGTGCAGATGCCACATGGCCTTGTGCAGAATCATTCCTTATTTATAAATCGACTCACAAGTCAATGGCATAACAGACATGGGCCAGTGTATAAAACCTTCAAATTAAACACATAATAAAGGTTATGCAAAAAAAAATTAAAATAACTAACTGTTTAATAAACTAAAATGCATGATAATAAGGCACAAAAGATTCTCTGGCAGAAAATCATGCAGAGTTTAGTCACTTGGGCAAAAAAAAAACAGGATGAGGTTCAGGTAAATAACCTTCCCTAGAAGCATTGAAGGGGGGGAAAAAAACTAACCACCAACTTCCGAATTGGGAGTGAAAAACCATAATATCCATAATGCCCTCTAGAATCACACCATAATCATAAAAATAAATTAATGATGGTCATAAAATCTTTCCATGCCATGTTGCAAATGCAGATTGCAAACTAGTGATCCACTAAATTCCAGAAGGATTACAAATGTCCCAACATGTTATTCCTCTTTTCGGAAAACCATAATCAATCTCCAATGAGTAATACTTGTTTATGTGTTTCTTTTAATATTTATTGCACAAAAACTGATTAAAAGGTCACATGAATCACAACCTATTATTGTAAATAGGAAATGAGAAACAACACATGCAAACAAACCTTTGATTGCTTGCAAACCTCTGGATTCGAAAACCAAGTCTCATCAACTACTACATCTGGGGTTCGAGGTTTTCCGTTGTATAAAACTGCAGCCATTGAAGATGTTAAAACCACTCGTTTGACAGAAGGGAATTTCGCACATGAGCTAAGAACATTAAGTGTTCCTTTCACTGCAGGATCAAGTAACTCTACCTGAAATGAGAAAAACTGTTAAGCAACAATGAAAGGAAAGGGAGCCAATACGATTCAGCCAAGACAACAAATGGCATATTCTATTGCCTAAAAGTTTCATATACATGGATCATTTGAATTTGGGATAATGACTTTAGAAGTCCTATAAGTTATGTGGTTTTTACACTTCAGCTCTAAAATAAATTTTTATTTATAATTTAGTCCTATAAGTGAGTAAGTATCATCTCGTTAATCCTAGGCCAATAACTCTAACGGATGCCGCTAACTTGGCTTAACGGATTAGGACTGAGTTGTAAAAAAAAAATTCTTTTATGACTTTATTATAAACAATGCAAAATTTATAGGATTAAAAAATCGTTAAAAACTGGACACACCTATTGTATTTTTTTGGGTTAATGGACTAGGACTAACGGGATAATACTTAATCACTTATAGGACTAAATTATAAGCAAAAAAAATTTTAGGACTGAAATGTAAAAGTTCTTTGAATTTTGCAGCATTACATCCCCAAAAAAAAAAATGTATTATTAAACACTAATCATTCTTTTAATATAATTACTGCCAAATGAACAAGCAATAATAGCAAAAATTCTTAGGGACGAAAATTGCAAAGTTAAACTAACCTCTTCTTTATGCTCAGATTTATATTTTAGAGAAAAAACATTTGTTAATTAAATTGAGTGGGACCTCATGAGAAAAAAACTTGCACATTTTTGTGATAATTCAACAAAATTTTAATAATCAATATCATCATATAAGGTCCTTCCTCAGTTTCGTGTCTCACCCCTTTTGAAATATTGCTCCTTCAGCTGACTCCAACCTTCTACTCACCTCAATTTTTCATTTTTACTTCTTATATGGATATTTGGAGATCTATCTTGTTCATGTATCCTAATGAATACTAATAAATATACACCTACATATTTAAAATTACATCTAAACTATTGAAGTCTAAAATAAAGTTCTACTTCAGAAAATCATAACCAAAAGAAAGAGAAAACAAACGGACAGCATTTTGATGTGAAATGGTAATAATATTTCAAAAACAAAGAAGGGTTTTCCTCAAAGAATATCAGGAAATGTAAAGCAGGTAATTGTATAGCTAGATATTGAAAGGAATGTGGTTACAGCTTGAATATCCTCTAAGATTATAAGATTTCTCGTCCGGTAGATGTGGAAGAAATGCTATATTATTTAAACTCCGGACCATAGCCATTCACCTCAAGTATAGAGAGGATAGAAGAATCTCCCATGTTTCATCCTATTAATCATCATAAGCTCTCATCACATTTTTCTTCGAGAGAATGAACTGAAAATTCCTTTCTATCATAAGAAAGAAAGAGATGGAACTGTCTATCTATTCAATTCTATGCTGAAAAATATTAATTCACTTATTCTGAATCTAATAACATAACAGCCATCTTCCAAAATCAAAATAAAAAAATCAGAACTACCAAGGTATGTTCTAAGGTACTTTGATGGCATTCATGTTTCAGGACATAAAATCCATCTTTCATAATTCACTATCTGGAGCATATCCGGTAATTGACTCAGTTTATCTTCTGCATACGTAAGCAGTTAGAAACTTCCTATGTGTTTGATTCAGTCTAAGATTAACGTTAACCAAGAATGACATGTAGGTGTAAAACTGATAACTAAAAGACAAGAAAAGGGGAAGAGAGAGTTGGCTCCTGGAAGAAAAGTAAAGGTTGAAATATTTCCTAATATAAAAGCTATTTACTAAACATCCCAATTCTTATCCCAATGCCTGAATTAAAGTCATGTTAGGCTCAAGAAAAATTTAATACAACACAAGTTCAAATATCACCACATGCATGTTAAAAAAGAAAACTTATTTGCAAAATATGATGCATGGAACGATCAATTTCTTTTGGACTAACACTATATGGCTAGAGGTATATAGAAAGGATGTCAGCACATACACAACAAATAACTCAGAAGCCATTACAAAGACATTTTAAAAACTTCTACAAACTCAGCCATTCCAAAACCAGCAATTTACTTGGACAGAAAGGTCCTGACGGACTTCTGCAATTAATCCGCAACATCCATTTTATCCAACGGACTAGTGTAGGAAGTTTACCACGGGAGGGGGTACAGGATTGTATTTAGAGTTATCTAAAATGGAATGAAAACATTAACCTGTGGATCCTTGACATCATGGTAAAAGGGAGATGCAGTATGAAAAACACCATCACACCCATCAACAACTGAATCAAAGGATCCTTCTTCCAATAGGTTTGCTTTAAACAACTTAAGTCTTTCTGAAGCTCCGTCAAGTGCAAGCAAGTGTTCTGTCTTTTTTGGATCATCTGCAAGAAAATATAAACAGAATACAATTAAACTTATACTAGAAACAAGCTAACTGGTGCCTACGAAGATGATAATATAATATGAAAACTTTGAATAACTTCCAGAAATCATATAACCTTGAGAAGAATGCAAAAGTAACTTAGTTCATTGCTCCTAATCAAAAAGGGACAAATGGAGGAAAAAATAAAAAGGCAAGTCATCCAGTTTTAATAAACTATACATCAGAAAATAGTAATTTCGCAGCAATACTATTAGGAAACAAATACTACTGGGAAACAGCTATAAAGATTTAACTTAAAAGGCAAAAGGTGAACCAACAAGATTAGTGAAATCCCTTAACAAGAATCTGATTATGGATGAATGCCAATCAAAATATACAAAACATTACAAGAAAGGCTTCCCCATGATAAAATACCGTCCCAGGGGATCTGATCTTGAGGTCCTGGGTTCGAATCTAGGAAATGCATTTGAGACCGTCGGGATTTTACCTGCTCGTTAAAGCCTGAATGGGTGGTTTGACGACGGGGTTTCCAAAGATTCCAAAAAATATATATATTATAAAATACCATTTGACACTTTATGCTGCCTAGATCTAACCACACTGAAGAGACATGGAGATGAATTGATTTGCACTAACAGCACCAAATAATAGTAACGGAGAAAAAAAATAGAGAAGGAAAAAGGCAGAGGACTTGCACAAAAACTGACCCTCAAACTATTGTCATGTACACCTCAACCAATCATGAAAAAGATGAACCAAAAATTACAAATTAAAAGTCTCAAAGAATTAGCCAAAGTAAGCTATGACATCAAGAACTAAAACATCACAGTAGAACTATAACCGATTGTTTCCATTCAATTATTACATTCATAATTCAAATAAAAATCAGACAATATCTTGATTTCTATTGCATGAATTGATTTATTTCGCATAAATCCAAACAAATCATAAGAAAATCAAAACCCATAAAACCTTTTTTTATCACACACATTTACACACAAAATATTAAACAATATTGAATCTGTAAAAAAACTAACTGGGGTCCCGAACAGAAGCCTTGACAGTGTAACCACGCGAGAGAAGAAGCTTCACAAGCCATGAAGCTATGTAACCGGAAGCTCCGGTCACACAGACAACCTTTCCGGATGCTGCACTGCTCATTTTTCTTTCTTCTTTCAGCTTTCAGTTACTACTGATGATGCTTCGTAGAAGTAACGTTTCGGAGTTTGCTTTTTCTACCTTTATACGCAATAGTATCCGTGCTTATGCGAGGGGATGAATATATCCTTTGAATGTCCTTTTCATACAATGATACAAATTATTTAACAGTACTTATTCCCTTTTTTTTAATGATTTTTAGAGAATAAATAGATTTTCACATTCATATAGTTGGAAGATAATTCTGAATTCTGACATTCGAGATTACATATTCAATGGCACGATAACATATCGTCTTTAAAAAAAATTTAATCTGGATTTGGGATAATTTTTTATCCCGAATAAAAATTTGGTTATCTTAAATCTCGAAATTTTATTTATAAATCTAAAATTTCAATCAAAATTTGAGATCCCAAACCATTATATCCAATATTCGAGATGATTTTTTGTCTCAATTCAAAAATCAGTCTGAATTTTGGATAATTTTCTTCTCAAATCATAATTATAAGGCTTGACCAATTCAAAAAAATGACGTCCTTATTTTTATCCCTATTAAGACTTAGGGATGGCAACATATAAGATTTGATATGGATTTACTAAATTATTATTATCAAATAGTACTTTATAAATTAATACAATTACCAAAATGTCCCTATAAAATTTAACTTTACCATCAATGAATTAGAGTAGTGTTGGGCGGAATGTGTTGTAATTCACTTTTAACATGTATTATTCAAGCAAATATGCAACTATAGATCAAACATAAAACCAGAGACTTAGAAAAACCTGTGATGTTTTATAGAAGATGAATACTGAACCAAGTCAAGTGAACTCTATCATTAAGAACTTATTAGTTTCGCCTTGATGCTCTTACGGATCTCTTTACTAACGTTCTCCTAGGATACTTAGTTACTTCTTGATTGGAGGGAACTCCTTTTGATCAAGAACTTGAACTAAGAACAATAGTGAAAACTCTCTCTCTATGTTTAAAGATAAAATGAAAGTATTGAATGAATTGAATGCCTAAAATGAGTGTACCCGAAATCGTTGATTGGATAGTTGGACTATAACAACTAAGAGGTCTCTATATAACATAGAGCAACTTCTCGGCTTCCAGGACTATCCTGAGATTCATCTCCCAATCTGGAAAATTTGCGCCGTTAAAGACATTCTAGCCCATGATTATGTCCCTAACGCTAACCATTGCATTTTGAGTGTACCCAAAATCGTTGATTGGATAGTTGGACTATAGTAATCAAGATAGCTGGAAAGATTAGCGTTATGGACATAATCATGGGCGAGAATGTCTTTAACGACACAAATTTTCCAGATTGGGAGATGAATCTCAGGATATTCTTGGGAGCCGAGAAGTTGCTCTATGTTATAGAGAGACCTCTCGAGCCTGAGCCCGGACATGAGTGGGCAGTTGATCATGAACTTTGGAAGACTCATCGAGTTGATAACTTTACTACTCAATCCGTTATGTTTGTTGTAATGACTCCTCAGTTTCATCTTCAAAACAATAGATTTGATCCTTATCAGATGATCTTAAAACTAAAGGATCTTTATAGATCTAATCTCAGATCTCAGAAGTATGAATTGCAAAAGAAGCTTTTTCGCTCGCGTATGTCAGAGAGTACATCTGTCGAACACTACGTGTCACAGATGATTGCTGATTTTGAATAGCTAGGTCAGTTGGGCATTACCTTTGAGGTTGAGACTTCTATAGATTTGATCTTATAGTCTCTGCCCGATTGCTGGGGCGGGTTCATCATGAACTACATTATGATAAACCAATAGAAGACTCTTAGAGAGTTAATACCAATGTTCAAATAGGTAGAGCCATAGTTTCTAAAAGGAAAGAAGCGTGAGGTGCATCTTACTTCGACATCTAAGAAGGCCAATGCTTGGCTGAAGGCTTCTGGGGGTGTGAAGAAGAAGAAGAAGAAGAAAAAGAAAAAGAAAAAGGGCAAGGCTAAATCATCACAGTCTTCTAGGAAGATAAATGACATATCCCATGATGTTTACATACACTGTGGCAAACAGGGTCACTGGAAACGTGACTGCCGTAAATACCAGGCAGACTTGAAGGAAGCGAGGGCGGGCAAGGCTCCGGCTTCATATATGTTTGTTATTGAAATAAACATGTCCAATACTGATTTTAAAATTTGAATTTTTGATTCTGGATGTGGTACTCACATATGTATTGATGTGCAGGATCAGCAGATTAGCAGGAGACTTGCTTTAGGAGAGATTGACCTACGAGTCGGAAATGGGAAGAGAGTCGCCGTTTTGGCCGTTGGCACCTATGTTTTGAATCTGCCCTCGGGGAATGTACTTACATTAGGGGACTGTTATTTTGTACATAGTTTGACTAGGAATATCATCTTTGTATCTAGTTTAACCCTGATGCGGGTATACCTTTATATACCGGAACACTGGGTATTTTGTATATAAATATGACATTTTGATATGTACAGCAGATGTTAATAATGGTCTTTATATTTTGAATATAAACGAATCTTAAACATATAACATGACAAACAAAAGGCTCAAAATGAGTAAAACAGATGAGACTCATTTGCGGCATTGTTGTTTGGGACACATTAACAAAACTCACATATCCACACTTTCGAAGTATGGATACTTGGACGAATTTGATCATAATTCATATGATGTCTACGAATCTTGTTTATTAGGCAAAATGCCTAAAATACCTTTTAGTGGTAAAGGTGTACATGTGTTGAGCGGAAAATATATCAATATTTACCGCCCATTTTACTTAATATTTTGTTTAGTTTCTCGGGCTTGATGAACATTTTGATATGTTTTATTTTATTTTGCAGATAAAATAATATTGGGACTCAATGAAATCATTTAGGACGAAATGTGGGTCAAATAAGGATAAATATTGGACTTGACATATTAATTTTGGAGATTGGAAACTTGAAAGGGCGTTTTTGACAAAGTGCAGTTTTGGAAATTCTAGTTTTGCACATCTGTCGTATTTTGGGTATAACTTTTTACTCTGATATCGGATTGAGCTGATTCAAGTGCCAGATTAAAGAAGACGCAAAGATCTACAACTTCGAAAGACAAAATAATTTCGAACACGGAAGATTTCATGACCACAATTGATGAAACATCCAGAAGTGTGTTGTGTAGCGAGATTATATGTGGTTGTCATAATCCATGAGTGGGTGGATTATGGACACGAAATTGGATTTCGTGACAGATAAACCTAAACTTAGAGAGTCTCACAATATGAAGTGTACACGTTGAGCACTTGGACAATGCGATATGAATAATACGGATTATTCATTATACTTCACCGGATTAAATGAGTTAATTCAGATCGTTTAATCGGTTAAACGAAAACACATCCATTAGGGGATTTTGGCCAATCATAATTATTGTGTATTTGTATTTGATATATAATACAATTGGATACACATTAATTATTCATCAAATGAGATTTTGACACATGCCATAAATATATGTATTTTTTATTTTATGTAAATAAAAATACATATATGGATGTTGTTTAATTATTTAGTTATTTAATTGTTAAATAATTAAAAATTAAATATCTTATCCATTTGTCATAATTAGTATGATAAATGGTAATATATAATTAGAACACATGACATGAATTTATTAGGCTTAAATGTTCAAATGTGATTTGTTAACATTAAAGCTTGATAATTAATTAATTGATTTAAATCACCAAAATGATAATATTGCCCCTTAAAGTCGACCACTTAGTTTTTAAATTAGAAAATTTGCTTTCTTCTTCCATTCAACCCATCAATGGCTGAAACTTAAAAACAAATAAACCCTAAGATTTGGTTTGATGAAACCATGAAAAATTGAAGGAAAATCAAGAAAAAATTATGGGATTTCAAGCGATTAAAAGGTAATCTACTTAACCCTAAGTTTAGAAATTTGATTTCTTGTTTCTTGATTATTTAGAAAGGTTCTAGGGTTCCTTCAAAACTGAAAAATTAGGGCTTTAGGTTGTGAATGATGGATTGGAAGTTATATTGCATGTGTGAAGTAGATTTTGGTGAAATTAGTGTAATTTGTATCCAAATTAATCAATTATTGATGAGTTGCTATTTTAGAGTATTATGACCACTCTTGTGATATCTAGAATTATTCTTGAGTTTTTCATATGTGGTGACTTTGGTTGGTGTTATGGTTAATTAGATTAATCTTGAAATTTTGGATTTAAAGCATGAAAATTGAAATTTTTGGTTTCTGGATCAGATTCTATAAAACTAGAAATTATGTGATGATTTTGATATCATATGAATGTAATGAATGTATTTTGGGAGTTGGAACAATTTCCAGAAAGTATTTCGGAGTTGAAATAAGCGAAAACAGTCAAAAAACATATTACCGAGTGACTTTTGAGTCAACAGGGTGACGGCTGTCCAAACAGTGAGTTCGTCACTGTTCGGGCAGCCCATGAACTATCCTGACACTATTGGGGCTGACTAGATAGTCCTCATAAGTGTCGGGTAGTCGGTTTTGTCCAAAACGTGTTTTGCATCATTTTGCGGAAAAATAATTTTCATAAATGTTTCGCGACGTTTCAACTTTATTTATGTTTATATTTGATATTGAATAAATAGGTTTAGGTGAAAATGAATAAATTATTCATATTAGATATTGAATAATTTATTCGGTAATTTGAAAAAGTTTTAAATTATTATTTCACCCGAACCGCTCTTCCGCTGTGCCCATCGCCCAAAACCCCAACAAACAGGACCCCAAATCAGTGAATGGACACTCTTTCCTTAAGTTGATTTTTCATTATATTGTTTTTTAAAATCAGACTTATTTTTCCATTTTTAGGGCGATAGCCAAGTTTACTCTCAAATATATTTTCATTAAAGATGATTTGAGAAATGATTCAGAAAAGTGATGCTTACAAAAGCATGATTTTATGTTTTCGAGGCATGGGGAAAAACTCACTTCAGTATGTAACTTGACACGGATATGGAATTAATGGATACAAATATCGTTTGCACGAGCAGGTCAGGACTAAGAATGATAGATGCCCATAAATCCTTGATTTAGAGTCTGGAGGGTAGCATAGATCCACACCCTCGACTCCAGATTTTTGGCTTGAGGGATGGCGATACGTAACGCCCCAAGACGACTTGATTTCAGGCTAGGTGGATGCCGATACGTAACGCCCCTAAACTCTAGTTTCAGGGACATGTAGTGGCATATTTTGGGGGACGGTGATACGTAACGTCCCAATACCATGGATTTACACTCTTGGCTCTAGTTGGGCGTATGTGGGGACGGTGATACGTAACGCTCCCATGTGTTAGATTTTCAGCAGACATTCAGATACAGTTTTACAGAAATAGATTTTCAGTATCAGGTTTCCAAATAGACACTTACAGAAAAGAGAGGTTTAAGAAAGAGTTTTCATAAGAAACTGTTTTATGAGAATTTAAGAGAATTACATACCATAAGCAGTTTTCAGAAAAGTTTTTCGGAAAGAGAGTTGTTTTCAGGTAATGAAAGAGATTTCAGAAATGATGATTTGAAATGATTTGGTTTTAGAACTATGAATTTTCAAAAAGTGTTTTAGTACCTATTTGTAAACCGTCCACTCACTAGGTCATTCAAACAATCTAACTCCCCACTCCTAGTTTCCTTGTTTTGCAAGTTACCCAGAGGACGAGTTCGAGAATATGGATATGATGGAAGTCACTAGGGTGTCTGATCCATCAGGTCAAGTCAAATGTCAGTTCAGTCAGAGTAAGGAGGAGTCATGTATCCTATATGTTATATAGTAAAGATTACATATATAATACATTATAAGTATTCACTGTCATAGTTGTAATATTTAGTGCATATGAGTACTTAATATGAGAAGTATTGTGTATTTATGTTATTAATTTGGGCAATGGTCTCATGCATGAGTTTATATTCTTTGTCGATAGCATCTCACGAATTAGGGATGTTACAAAGATGGTATCAGAGCATGGTCAAGGGAGTCAGTGACTGCGGTGGGTAGAGTGTTAGGGTTTTGTATATTCAGTATGTCCGGGATACCCGTATGCGAGGAATTACCTCTCTAGTATTCGATCCCCGACTACGTCCTCAAGTCTTATAGACAGGTTAGTAAAATTCCCAAAGCTATCTGAATCTTCTTCCTAATAAAGTAACCATAAGCCTTATTTTAGCAGAAAATCCTTCTCAAATTTCCCTGGCTGATCAACAGAAGTTCAAGACAAGTTATGAGAACATATAGTAAAGTTATAAGAACAGTTACACAAAGGAGTAGGAAGAGAAAGCTATAAGAAAAGTAAAGAATGGTACATAGATGTTTAAGCCTGAGCAGGAGAAAAATTTCAAGTAGACCTAAGTAAGGTCCATTCCTTTCTTGAAAGATTATTTCCTTTCTAGTAAGACTTTTTCCCACATCAGAAAAAAATTCCTCTAAATAGATCCAATAGCATTTAATACCATATATAGATAGCAAGTTTCCCGAGTAACGAAGGTTATACCGAAAGATAAAAGAAGAAAGAAATCAGAATTGGACGTGGGAGTTCCGATAGATAAGAGAAGTGAAAAAGGGATAAAGAGAGATCCCCAAACCCATGCCCGCAAGCGAATAAATGAAGGCCGTAAGTAGAAATGATTAGTTACCTTACCTCAAGAAACCAGACATAGATACAACCCTAAGCTACCCAAATCTTTATCCCTCACTAATACAAGTTGAAGAAATTGTCCTGAAGGAGTCTATCTCATACCTATCTTACATGAGTAATAGACTTTACCAGGACATAGAATACCGGAACAAGAAACGTCGACATCCGTAGAAATGTGAAATACTTTTCCTATCCCATGCCAGCATAGAAAGAGATAATTGTACAAAAGCCTAGCTCACATAATATTAATATTCTAAGATAAAATAGTGAAATAAGGAAGAATGGTTTACCCAGAAGAGACCAAAGAGAATTCTAAGGTCAGACAAATGAGAACCCGACCTAAGCCAGGATGGGCAAGTTCATAAAACTATTGAGAACCTATAGATCAGACCAATATTAGTAGGAACCCATGTAAATTTAAAAGAGCAGACCCATGAGAATTGAATACACTATGAAGTTAGCAAAAGTACCAGTGCAGACAGTAGAGCAGATATTATAGTCGTGATCTATAGCAAGAAGTAGAGATCCAGAAGGAAACTCATAAGAAGAATGACTACTAGCCTCGGTAACACAACATAAAGCTAATAGATATAATATATATAAATAATTCAAAAGAATACAGCCAGGAATAAGGAAGTTCAGTCTACATAGTAAGAATAGATCATGTAACTTGAGGACAGTAAATAAATGAAGATTGGGTTGATTGATAAATATTAAGGAACTTTAAGACATGGAATAGTCGATCTAGCTTCCAATGGAACGAATAGTAAATAAAAAAATTACGTATTCACATATCTCTATGGAATGCATATACTCACCTCTCCGCTTAGAGCTTAGTAAGAAGAATAACCAGTGAAGAAGTGTATTTGACAAATTAGACGAATCACAAGACGACTAGAAAGCCAAACTAATGAGTTCAATGGAACATAGATAAGAAGCATGAGATAGAATAGTTCGAAGTCACAATAAGTCGAGCCAAATATAGAATACATCATTGAATTGGAAACCCTTAAAGAAGTAAAGACTCAAAAATAGTGAAGGGACCAGAGAAAACGACTCTCAAGAATATATTATATAACTCATAAGAGTCTCATTGTATTGGGAAGGAAGAACTAGATGGAGAGTAGCACCCGAACCAAGAAATTTAGTTGAGATGTCCTAAGCAATCAAAATTGATGGAGTTTCTAACGGAGTAAAGATATAAGGAGTTTAAGGAATTGAGATGAGAATGAAATCTATGTAGTGGAGTAAACTTCATAAAGAGGAATAACAAATGAAGTATATTAAGACTCTAAGAGAGAGTAACGACTTCAGACGGTTAAATAACAGAAACTAATAGGAAGAAGTACAGAGGCTACATGATGGAGTATTTAGAGAGCATGACTCTAGAGAAGGTTCACAATAAGAGGTAGTATGATCGATAGTCAGAAAATGGATCAAGAGTGAAGATGAAACATGGGACAATCATGAAGACGAAAATCTCATTAGAAAATCAAATGGAGAAGAATGCATTATCTCATGTATGTCTGAAAGGCTAATTGAAATGATCAATCATGCTGACGCTTTTATTGCTTTACTAAGTGTGCTGGGCACATAGGAGGAAATATTCACAGTTGCATCATGAACGAACTTGAACATTCACCAAAAACCCATTAGACTACTTAATGTTGATCTTTTTTATTCTCTTTTTGTTTTTCTTGAGGATGCCAAAATAAATGGGTTTATTTCAAAACCGGTAAAAGATATCATCCTAAGTGTAAGAAAAGCTGATGAAATAATTAACCGACTCTTAACTTATGAATCAAATATCGACCCCATTCTTTCCAAGTTGAATTGGTCTGGTAACGATCGAGGCAAGAAGGGTAGAGTGGACTTGAATATTAATCTGTAATTTTTTTAAAAAAAGTCTTAGATTCAATTATCAATTCCACATTAATCAAGTGATGTATTATAAACTCTACTTCTTCTTTCTCAGACAATGGGACAATGCCTCAATTTAGTTGGGGGATGGGATAATTGACTTGATAGAGTTTATTTTCATGTTGTGTTTTTCTTTCAAAAATTCAAAAAAAATTGTGTTGTTTTTGCTTTGTTGTTATTTTATATGTAAAAAATAATATTTTATATTAATTTTTTTTTGTTTTTTTTCCCCAAAAACTAACCACAAACTAACAATAAATTTTTGACTAACCAAATGGAATTGTTATTTAGAGGTGGCTGGGTAAAGATTTTTCGCTCCTGAGACACATCTCAAAATAATTCGTAACGAGTGTCACATAATAAAAATTATGTTTGGACACATATACACTCATGAAATTGTTAGGGTTGGTGCTCAGAGCGTTAATTCCTTGTTGTATTTCCTTGTAAATACTCTTGTAAATATTTTATTATGAATAAAATAAGCAGTTTCTATAATATAATATATCTCTTCATATGGTAAAAACTTAATTGACCTCAGAATGATTAGTCATGATGTAGTTACAAAAGCTTCGCAACTGATATTGAGTTGTATCATGACGTTGTCATTCTTAGACTGTTCCTTGTCGAGGTTTACACTACTTGGTCAGTAAAGTAAACCTGTTGAAACTTGTACATACAGTTTACTAGAGTATATGATTCCAATAGTTTCTCAATGAACAATGAGTCTTGGAGACTCATATAGACGTGTAGGTGTTTATAGCGGAAAAATATTGAATGACTCACTGAAGATTCTTAATGGTGGTACACCAACGTCAATAATAATCTTCTCGAGTTGAGCAACATAAGTGATTCTTCAACTTGAGATACCACTGTGGGCACATGAGACATCTTCCATACTTAGATGGCAGTCGTGTCACCGATCTATTTAGATCAGATCTCTGCCCGTTCGTTAGGTGTAGACAGATCCTCAAGGTGTCATGTGTGTGTCAAGATAGGATTCGTCAGTTCTGTGTAAAGAGCATAGGTAGTCCATATAAAATTAGTAATCAGATAAAAACTATAGGCCCGTGGTACACTTTAGAAGTGAGTTCTAAGTGTTCTTTTTAGATATTTCTAATAGAGATGTCAACAGGATTGTCCCTATAGAGATTTGAGGTTTACATCTATATCTTTGGGATTTATCCGGATACCGGTGACAGAGGAATTAAACATATGCCATGACCTCAACCTGTATGATTCAGCGAGTTTATCTGTGTTCCTCATAATTTACGGGTGGCTAAATTATGGACACGAAATTAGATTTCGTGACGGATATGCCTGAATCTAGAGAGTCTCACTAGTGAAATATACTCATAGGGCACTAGGGCAACTATTATGAATAATAATGATTATTTATAAGTCGTTTAACGGTTAAACGAAAAATACATGCAAAGAGACCTAATGGTCATTTCCTAATTAATGTGTATTTGTATTTAATGCATGATTTTATTAAATGTCAAATTGTGATATTTTATATATATCATAATTATATATGTTTTTGAATATTTAAAGTAAATATAATACATATATTTAAAATATTTATATTTAAATAATTATTTAATTATTTAATTATTAAATAATTAAAGTAATTAAAATATAAATATCTTAAGTTATGATTACTTTAGGAAATGACTTTAGTTATTTTATTTGACTTGTTGTAAATCATTAAATGTTATAATGATCAAATACACAAGTTGATTAATGAATTAAATGAAATAAAAACAATATCTAGATATTTTATTTTGCTCTCAAATCCGGCCAATGGATTTTTTTTGGTGATTATAAATTGTTTTCTTTCATTTTTCATTCATTAGGTTAAGCCACCAAAATATATTACAAAGTAAGGTTTGAGAGAAACTTGAAGAACAAAGGAAAAAGCTTAAAGAAAAATTTAGATTTTGTAAGTATTTTCCAACTTTCTTCAATATGAAAATTGTTTCTATGTTTCTAGGATTCAACACCTTAGGATTTTCCCTACTCCTTTTAGTTTGTAATTAAATGTTTGGAAACTTGTTTGAAAGATGAAAGCATGTATGATACAAAGTGAGCTTGAAATAAGTTCTTAAGATTTCTTTTGATTAATTAGTAATCAAGTTGTCATTTTAGAGTTGCTAAGCCACTCATTGATGACCTAGAATTATTCTTTAGTTGTTTCATGGTGGTGGGACCTGTTTGATGTGGTAAAGATTGAATTAAAGTGTTGGATTTAATTAATTTGGTGTGATTTATCAATTTGAGGAAATTATAAAATTAAGGTTATTAGTTCTTTCCAAATTTGGGGCTTTTCATATATGTGATGTATTATGGTGTGTATATGATGCATATTAAATTTTGGGTTGATTGGATTTGATCTTGACATGTTTTGAACAAAAATTGACCATATTACAAAAACTGAAAATTTGTGGGTTGTTTGGCAATTTAAGAAATTTTGGGGTTTCTGTTGCAATTTATTTTTGATGTGTTGGACATGTTGGAAATTATTTTAGAACTCATTTGGAATGATCCAAAAATGTATTTGACAATTTGAGGATTAAAATGAACAAAATATAAAGTTTAAGGGTCAAACAATAATTTTCAAAAAATATGATTTCTTGAGTTAAATTTCAGCTTTTAAGTATTGGGTAATTAAATAAATAAGTTTATTTAATTGATTCAAGAAAAATTATTGAAATTGGAAAATTTTGATTTTTCGCATGATAAATCAGTTTGCTAACCTCGAACACGAAATTATGTAAAAGCCTATGTCGATGGTCAGATGTAAATACCCAATATAACCCAATTAATCATATGTCTATATTAACCAAGTTACATGAATTCATTAATTTCAAGTTCCAATTGTGGCTACCCCTGCCCGACAGGTATATTCCTATCATGTAAGGAAATCTATTGAAGGGTTATCTATCCTCAAGGAAGATCGTGAGCTATTAAATCTAAGGCTAAAACCTAAAATCCATTTTCCTAGTTCATTTTAAGTTTACCACATCAATCTTATTGGTGATCAAGCAACAAGAAGCATCAAGCTTAAGATTCAATAAACAAACTAAAGAATTACCCATTAAATAATTAAATCAATTATTAAGCATGTGAATATAGTGTTTCATCACTTCCTTAGAATAAAAATAAAATGTTGGGGGTTAGGGAATCCACTTTTAGAAATCTCACTTTATTATAATATGAAAATTGTCAATATTACCCATTTAAGTTGAATCAGCCATAAATGTGCTATTATTATTTATCCATAAACCATCCATATAAGCGGTAATCATCTGTCATCTAAAGACCGACCTATAAGCGGTGTCACATTATGTTACATAAATAAAACCAACCATTAAGGCGGTATCAACTTTTAATCCATATTATTAAATTAATTTTTCCATATTATAAATTAAGTGAGATTAATCTACCTTTACTATTTCTAATTTAGAAATCTCATTTATTATAATATATAAATATGTGTGATAATTACCAATCGACCATATAGGCGGTATCCTGATTAAGTCAGATTTAATTAATTCCAACCGACCATATAGGCGGTATCTCATTAAGTCAGGTTAAAAGTAATTTAATTAAGTCCAACCGACTAATAAGGCGGTATCCAATTAAGTCAGGTTTTTAGATAATTTATATATTATAATTGAGAGAGATTAATCTAAATTATAAAAGTAAAATGCTCTACCATTCCCCAGCAGTAAATTAACTACTGAACATAAAAGAAATAAAAAGTAAATAAATAAAATAAATTACTGAAAGCAAAAGTGCATAATTAAAAGTAGTGCTGAAAGTAAATAAAAAAGAAAAATGCTTAAATTAAATTACAAAAAGTTAAACAAACAAGATACAATCCTTAAGTCTCTATTGGGAACTCTACGAAGGTATGAAAATTCAAATGAAATCGAGCAGAATTTATAGGCACCTATAGGTCGGGCGCGTTGTGAGATGGTGACACGTGTCCAAAGCTGAATTATTAACTCAATAATTGTGCAGACGTGGCTATGATGATTGTCGGCAGCATGTGATGGTGACACGTGGCACGACGCATGTTAGCATATTTCTTGAGATGTTGACACGTGGCAGGCACACATTAGCAGATTCGGTGCACGTTAGCACGACACATTTTAGCAAACTTCTCTGATTGTGACACATGTCCCGGCACACGTAGCAGACTTCGGGGCACGTTAGCGGTCGCGACGCGCCAAATGATAGTTTGTGGTGTAACTACCCAGATTATTTTAGCAAGATCGCGTAAATTTTATTTTCCGCTTGTGGTGTCGCGTCGAACGCGAGGTTATTTTATATGTATATATAGTAAAACAGAAACTTTCTCAATAAAATTAATTATAAGGCAATAATAATAAATTGAGGGACCAAATTGGAATTTTTCACCAAATACAAATAAAAACCTAGAAATTTCTACACACTCGGACATATTCTAGATACACACAGACACACCTAATTAACACACGCAGAGTCGGTCTCAGCAGAAACAGAAACAGGAAAGAAGACAGAGTAAACTGAGAGCAAGAGAGGAGAGTGAGAGAGATTGAGCGAGAAGAAGGGAAAGAAAACAAGAAGAGAGAACAAAGCAGGCTGAGAGAGTGGAGAGTAAGAAGATAGTAGACCGAGAAGATGAAGGAGAGAGACCGAGCAGAAAATGAGAGAGAGAGATGCAGAGGGGAACAAAGAATAACCAAGAAGAAGAACAGTCGAGAGTAGTAGAGATCAAGAGGAAGAGAAAGGTCAGTAGCTATGTCCATGATTTCTTTGAGAATTGATTGTTTTTGTCAATTTAGGTTCGAATCTAATACTGAAATTGAATCTGAAAATGGATTTTGAGGCAGCAAGGAGAGGGATCGAGGGTGACCACAGCTGATGTAGTTCATATTTGTAGGTTTCTTAGTTGATTCTATAGTGATTTCTTGCTCTTGTTGATTTGGTGTGTCTGTGATTTCGTGGTTATTTGAAATCCTAATTGCCTCTATTCTGAATTGCTTATAAGGTTGTAGGCATTGACACATGATTTTGTGTATTTTACGCTTTAACTGATGATAAGTGAACAAGATTGCTATTTTGTTCCATTTAGTGTGGATCTTCGAGGATATGTTGTATTTTGAGAGACTGAATATATCCTTATTTTGCTGTAACATTTGGTTTTGCCAAACCAGAAAGTGAGATATTGAATTAGAGAAAATTTGGAGAAAGAGCATCAATTGTTACTTTGCAGGCTTGATGATGAAACTTATACTGTTTTTATAAATAGTGAGCTATTAAAGTTTAAGGTTACATTTGAAATTTTATACTGAATTTTGCAAAGGTTAATAAAAGAAGTTATTAGGAATCAGAGGATTTGGAATGAGTCAAGGTAAAAGAAATCCTCACCAAGAACTTGAAATTTGAGATTTTTCATTTATTATTGCAATCTTAAGCTATTGTCTATAGGTTTGAGCTCATCATGTATAAATAAATAGTTTAATATGGTCATATTGTTGTATTATCAAGGATGTTGAAAACTCTCAGATTTGAATTTGATAAATTGAAGCAGGTTAGCGTAGTTTAAAATTCAGTGGTATTTAAGAAGATTGAGAGGAACTAATAGAATTAGAGAAATTGAAATATTTGAGGGAAATTCGGCATTTAACTCTTTAAATTTGGGAATTGATGGAACAACCATTTGTTTGGTAAATGGTTACACACTAATGCTTAGTTTGGAAAGCTTTAGAGGTGCTTTAAAATGGCTCGATAGTACAATGCGACTTTAAAATTGAATTTCTTCTTTCAAACATAATTATAATTTAGAATAAGTATTTGTACTAGTAATTGGAGAATTATTGGACCATTTTGTAGAAGTAAAAGAGATGGGATTTTAGTTGGATGATAATATTCTAAGTTTGACAAATTTGGGTGGTGTGATAGGCAGTATTGTGGCCGTGTGTGTGTGTAGGGTGTAGAGTGATGTGTGTGGCAGTAGTTTGAGTGTTAATAGTTAAAAATTGAATTAAACAGGTACTGGTGATTAATAAAGTAATGATAAGGTTCAATTATAATAAACTCCTAGTCTCAATAAAGGTAAATATATTGTAGTATCTTTTTCTATAATCTAAAGTGGCCACTTCCTATATCGTTTGCAAGTTGTTGGAATTATAATTTATGAAAGATAAGTTTGGTGATAAGCACAGATTTTGCGTATGCATGAATGATTTCACTATATCATAAATAGGCATGAACGAATGCATGTAAATATATGATAGTATAATATAAGCATATAGATAATAGAACGCATAAGTTATTGAATTATAGTCATGCATGAACTCATATAAGTAGTTATAGTTTAAAGATAAGTACATAAGAAAGTATGGCTGAGATTAGTAAAAGTATAGAAGATGTATATGCATGATTATGCATTTCTATTTTCATACAAAAGTTGAAATTCAAAGAATGATTTTGAAAATCAAAGAGTTTTAAATGACAGTTTTCAAATACTTTTGAAAGAAATGTATTTCAGAAAATGTTTCTTATAGTTTTGAGATTCAAGCATGAGTTTTATGTTTTTCGGGACATGAGGTAAAAACTCACCCCAATATGTAACTTGAGATACAGTTCGGAATTGACGGATAATTTGGAATTGACGGATATAGACGCATGTGCACATGTGGAAGACTGAGGGGACGCTCTCAGATCCTCGAGCAGGACTAGGGGCTACAGGGTCCCGAAATCCTGATTTTCAGAGATGCCCAGTTGAGTTATGGTCATGGGCATCGAGTACACTCATTTGAGTTATGGTCCTGGGTGTAGAGAGACGTCCAGTTGAGTTATGGTCCTGGACGTAGAGCAGTTTTCAGTTTTCAGACTCTCAGTACACAGTTTTCAGATTTTCTGTATTCAGATCTCAGAACTCAGTTTTTAGTAAACAGTTTTCAGTAAAACAGTTTTCAGAAACTAGATTCGAGTACCATCAGTTTTTAAAGCATGATTTCAGACATAAGTTTAATAAATAGATTTTCAAACATAGTTTTCAGAAAGAGTTTTCTGAAAACATCATTTCAGAAAAGGTTTTCAAGAAGTATTTTATAAAAGCATTGCATGATAAATAAAGTATAATTTTCTAATTTTGCATATAAAGCAAATATTCTGGATATCATTTGAAGAGCATGTAGTTGGCATTAATACATAATGGCATGTTTGCATCGATATGTATATATGATTAGTATTTGTGTGTGTGGTATGTGTACATAGGAGGATCAATTTGTGAAACACTAGTTGTTTGGGC
>SKCR01004731.1:0-26119 GCA_019454045.1 Zanthoxylum bungeanum | reverse complement strand
TTAGGGAATGTTTTAAGAGGATTTTGCTGCTGTTTTCGGGGGGAAATGGGCTGCTGTTTGGGGGTACTTTAGCGGCTGTTTGGAGCGTGTTTGGGCTGCCGTTTGGGGGTATATTTTTCGGTGATATGTGGAGGCTTAGGGGGCTGCTATTTTCGGTTATGGAGTGGAGGAGATTTGTGAGGTTTATGGACGTGTAGGGCTGATCGGTTTGTGAAGGTGCTTTTAATGTGAAGGCTTGGGGTTATTTTCTTTTCTCTTGTGATTTGTGTGAGTTGTGTGTATATTATGTGTATGAGCTAGGGGAGTGCATGTCTTGGTTAGGGGTTGTTTATATAGAGAAGGGCTAGGGCTTCACCTTGTCTCACAAGGAAGGGATTTGGTGCATTAAAGGGAGGATTTGATTTGGTGTTGAGCAAGGAAAGTCAAAGATTGAGGGGGGACAAATCTTGGCTAGATTAGGAATACAAAATATTTAATTTGTTATGATTGATTTTAATTAGGCATGACATCTTTTTAATTTAGTATGTGATTTGTTTAGTTAGGAAGTTAATATATTTGATTTATCTTAATTAGGTATGATTATATTTTATGTTTTATTTAATTGGTAAATGGTTTAAATATTTTATTTAATTCAATGTTTAATTTAATTAAATTGGGATGTGTTTTATGGGCTTTGGGGAGCTAATTGGGCTGGGGTGCGAGGCTAGCAGCAAAACCAGAAACACTGACGCCGTTCGAACGCCAATTCGAACGCTACACGAACGTCCGCAATCTGTCTGACGTTCGAACGAAGTAACGAACGCAGCACTAACGAAGACAGTGAGCTTGTGAAATGAACTTGATGACGTACTTATTTCGAAGTTCCCCTTCCGACCTCCGTTTCCCGCAATATCCTTAGCTAAAAAGGTAGTGCCTCCAACTGAGACTCATCATCGGGTTTCACATGCGGAAATGCAATGCCTACATCAATACTTCATAAGTTACAACTAATTCTATTGATTCAGTATAATCAACAGTGACACTCTCACTGCATCTTTTCTGACTTTATATGACATAGACCATCTAATGTTATAATTAGGGTCAAAACTAATCTAACCTTATGGTTGTAGACTAAATTCTCCATGAATAAGAAACTCATTCTTAATATCTCTAAGATAACAAAGAACATGTTTCAAGACCCATCATATGGTCTGCAGCATATCAAAATAACTCGTAACAATTACGATTAAATTGATATCTTTAATCACACATAATATAACATTCATTACGCCATCATCCTATGATGCGTAAGATTGACTAGACATTCTAATCAATCTCTCTTTCGACAAAAGAATCATCATTTACGAAATATGAATACTATATATATAAAAGACACGTTAACTGTCAAACAGTTATACTAACTGTCAAACAATTATACTAACTGTCATACAGATAGTCTTATTGTGTCCTTTATTAGATCATATCTAATACGCGACTAATGGGAGTATCTCACAAGTCTCTTAATTTTATATCATATATGAAACTTTATATCAAATATAATAGAGACTACTCTTACTGCTTTCACAGAGAAAAGAAGACTTATGATATAATGAATGGGTTTTATAGCGGAAATCGGGTAACGCAACGGAACAATGGAAAATCAGAATTTTCCAATTTCAAAACTTTTTCTCGGATTAATTAAATAAACTTATTTATTTAATTACCCAATTATCAAATTATGAAATATTACACAATAAATCATATTTTTGTGTAATTACCGAATTACCCCTAAATATTGCATTTTGTTCATTTTAATCCGAAATTATTCGAAACGATTTTGGATGATTCTAAATCATTACAAATATGAATTTAACATGTCCTACACATTGAAATTCAAATTGCAACAAAAATTCCCAAAAATTTCATCAAGGCCGTGAGCCTCCAAGGGTGGTATAATGTGCATTTTGCACTTTACATGTTCAAAACACATGAGGATGATATCCAATTAACATAAGATTTTATATGTATCATATACACATCTAAATACACAACATAAATGAAAAGCCCCAAATTTGGAAGTGGTCTTAAACCCTAATTTTTCAATTTCACCAAATTGGACAAATTAGACCAAATTGGTTAAATCCAACACTTCAATCAAGTTTCTTTCATTCCAATCAAGCCTCACCACACTGAAACAACTATAGAACAAATTTAGGTCATTTAAGAGTGGGTCAATAACTCTAGAATGGCAACAAGTTTCTTAAACCATCAAAAGAATACTAGTTAACACCTTATAAGCATTCTATGATCTTATACATGCTTTAACCCTATCCATAAACTTCCATCAAACAAAAACACAAAGAATAAAGAGTAGAAAAACATGAGAACATCATAGCATGAAGCCCACAACAAGAGGAACAATTTTCTCTCTAATGGTAAGTTGGAAATACTTAATTAAATCCAAGCTTTTTCTTTTGTTTTCTTTTCTTTGTCTCAAGCTTCTTTGTCTTTCTTTTAATGGAGTTTTGGTAAGTGTTTTCAAGTTATGAAACCCTAAAATGAAAACAAAAACAATTTATACCACCAACTTATGCCATGGCCGAAATTGTGGTAATAAAAAATATCTAGATATTTTCTTTATTTGTTTCATTAAAACCTTTATCAACTTGTTAACTTTAATCATCAAACCATTTAATGAAAAGTTTAAAGTCAACAAAGGCAACTAGTTCATTTAAAATAAATATTATAACTTAGGATATTTATATTTTTTAATTAATTTAATTATTTAACAATTAAATAATTAAATAATTATTTAAATACAAATATATTAAATATATATCTATTATATTTACATTAAATAAAAAATACACATATATTTATGATATTAGTCAAATATCTCAATTTGACAATTAATTAATGTGTATTTGAATTAATCTAACATTAAATGCAAATACATAAAAATTAAGGAAATGACTATCGGGTCCATTCATATGTATTCTGCGTTTAACCTTTAAACGACTTTATAAATAATCAATATTATTTATAAATGTTGCCCTAGTGCTCTACGAGTATATTTCATTAGTGAGACTCTCTAGATTCAGGCATATCCGTCACGAAATCCAATTTCGTGTCCTTAATTATCCACCCATAAATCATGACGAACAAGGATAAACTCGATGAATCATACATGTCGAGGTCATGGCAAATGTATAATTCCTTCGTCACAGGTATCCGGATATATCCCAGAGATATAGATGTAAACGTCAAATCTCTATAGGGATTATCCAGTCGACGTCTCTATTAGCAATCTCAAAAAGAATATTTAGAACTGGCTTTTAAATTGTACCACGGGCCCATGGTTTTTATTGATTACTAATCATATGGACTACCTATGCTCTGATACAAAGAACTGACGGATCATATCTCGATACACACAGGACACCCTGAGGATCTATCCACACCCAACGAACAGGCGGAGGTCTGATCTAAATAGATCGGTGATGTGACTGCCATCTAAGTGTGGAAGATGTCTCATATGCCCACAGTGGTATCTCAAGTCGAAGAATCACAAGTGCTACTCAACCGATAAGATTTTATTGACGTTGGTTGATGAGTGGTAAATGTATCACTATTTCCCACTCATTTGACCTAATATTTTGTATAGTTTCTTGATTTTTGTGAATATTTTGATTTGTTTTGTGTTATTTTGTAGATAAATAAAGTTTCAGGACATTCTGGAGGTGATTTGGGGCCAAAACAGTGAAAAACAGACAAAAGGGCATTTTGGTCATTGGGCGCGTCCCGACGCGCAGCCTGCTTCGCGACGCCTAACGTGCGCCAGATACACATGTCAGAATCTGAGAAGTTTGACTTTGATAACGTGCGTCGTGCCACGTGTCACCATCACAGCCGATCTGCTAACAAGCGCTGTGCCACGTGTCATCATCCTACAGTGCCGACAATCACCATCGCCACGTGTCGCCATGTGTCATCCCGCGTGTCAGCCACGTCATCGTCCACATCAGCAGTAGACCAAGTCAACTCACCACGTCAGCGCCACATCATCATCATCCAATCATAGCGTGACACGTGTCGCATTTCTACGGTGCCGACAATCACTGTCGCCACGTCAGTGCCATGTCATCGCCATGTCAGCATAATCATTGAGTTGTCAGCCGCCTTGCCACGTGTCACATTATCACCTTATCTGCAATTGCCATATGTCAGATAAGAATCCGAGCCGACCAATCACGAGCCGCCACATCAGCGCGTCGCGATGCAAGAAGAAACTTACGCGTCGCGACGCGTGACACTTATTGACGCCTATAAATAGAGCTCGAAATTTCAGTTTCAGATGTACCTTCCTCTCTGAATTCTCTGATGTAAATAGGGAGTTTTCTATCTAGTTTCTTTTAAATTTTAGTTTTGTAATTAATTTTAATTACATTATGTAATAATAGTAATTTACTTTCTTTACTTTTACAGTTTTTACTATTCAACCATGAGGAGGTAACTTCCCCCTGCTATGGTGAAAGGTAATTCTTTTACTATTGCTATTTAGATTAATCTCCCTTAATTATAATATATTCACTATTTAAAATTTGACTTAAAAATGATACCGCTATATTGGTCGGTTGGTAATTCATTTTAAACTGGTTTTAAAACGGACTAAGCAAGGATACCGCCAGATTGGTCGGTTGGTAATTAAATTTTCTTACCGCCTATATGGCAGGTTTATTTTGATTCCGCCTTTATGGCTGGTTGGACTTAATTTGACTTAATCAGGTTACCGCCTATATGGCTGGTTGGTAATATCATCACAAGTTAATATATTATATTAAGGGAGATATCCTAAATTAGTAGTAGTAAAAGTTGATCCTTTTACCTTAGCATTTTATTTTATTTTACTTTTCAGCTTTTACTTTACCGTAATTACTTTTCAGCATTTTTACTTTATGTCTTTTACTTTTAAGTTTTTACCAGCCCTAGTTATGTGTCGTAACTAAGTTAGTTATCTGGGGTTGTGATGAATTCTAATATCACCGGTTTATAAGGGGTTATTTATAGTTGGGTAATTTAAATGTTTACTTATTAAGTCTTAAGCTTAATGCGTCTTGTTAATTGGCCACTAATAAGATTGATCTGGTAAATCTAAAATAAACTTGACAAATGAATTTTAGGTTCAGCTTAGACTTAATAGCCCAGGATCTTCCTTGAGGATAGATAACCCTTTAATAGATTTCCTTACAGGATAGACATATACATGTCAGGGCGTGGGTAGTAGCCATAATTGGAACTTAAACTTAATGAATCCAGATAATTTGGTTGACATAGACATATGGTTCAATTGGGTTAAACGGGTATTTGCGTCTGACCATCGACAGAGGCTTTCGCATAATTTAGTGTTCCAGGTTAGTAAACCGATTTATTACACAAACAAGAAATAATCGCTTCATCTTTTAAAAGATATTAGAAAGATTCACAACCCTAGATAGTTCCTAATATTGAATTTTCTTAAAAACCTACTTTCGTGCAATTTATTTGTTTTTAAATTTAGAATCATCACCATTTCAAATCAATCAAACAACCTGTTAGATACTAGTAATATTTGACCTCATAAAATTAATAGATTAGGTATAAGTCCTCGTGGGATTGATACTTTTTATACTACTTAACGATACATGCGCTTGTGTTATACGCGTGTGATTACACATCGGTCATTGGTGTGTACCATCCATTAAGAATCTTCGGTGAGTGATGAGTCGTTCAGTTTATCCACTATAACAAAAACGATACATGTATACTAGTCTCCAGACTTATGGTTCATTGAGAAACCATTGGAATCATATATTCCAGTATACGACATGTACCGGTCTCAACGGGTTTACTATACTGACCAAGTAGTGTAAACCTTGACTAGGAACTGTCTGAGAATGACAACGTCATGATACAACTCAATGTTAGTTGTGACGCTTTTGCAACAGCATCATGACTAGTCACTCCAAGGTCATTACGTCTTTACCATATTAAGAGATACATTATATTATAGAAACTGCATATATTATTCATAATAATAACGTTTTACAGAAGTATTCATAAAGAAATACAACCGGGAATTGGCGCTCTGAGCACCAACCTCAACAATATACAATGCTAGAAAGAAGTTTGTACGCCCCCACTGACCCTACTAAAAAATATGCATTCTCTATGTTTTGATAAAATCAGACAATCTGACTGTATCAAAATTAGAGAAAACGAATTTTCGGAAAGCTTACCCGAGTCTACAATAGGCTCTATAAGCTAGTATATCAAACTGTGATCTTAACAGAATACAAACTTCAGGGCCATTCTAGAATGAACTCTTCAAACCAAGAAACCACTACAGAGTTCTCATTCGAAGAAATCATTCAAGGACGCCACTTTGCATTCTTTAGCTAAAATACATAGTTTAATATCAACATTAACCAACAGATTATTAACTGTTCAATTAGTGCGACTAGAGACAAATTTTCTCAGAATCTACAATAGACTACTGAGCATAGCCTTTCTCATTGTCATACTATAAAGGTCGAACCTTTAATAAGCTCACTTTGCTTTTGCTGCGCAAACAATTTGCACAAACTTTTCAAGATTCGAATTTTCTACTTATACATATCATATATGTAATTGTAGAAACTAATAGAACCTTAATTAAAGAGATGAATTAGTGTTACTGGAGCATAACCCCAAGAGTATTGAAAAACTAATTCGGTAACACTCAATATCAATGAATCAAATCATATAAGATTCAATTACTCCCACTAACCAATTCCATCAAGATGGAATCGTGGAAGTTTAATATTGAGTAAGAATCATATTCATTAAATAACTTTAGAACTAATTGCCTTAAATTCATATGTTTGATCATATCAAACATCTTTGAACAATTCAAAGATTCACGATGAATTTCAAAGATATAGTTTTCAACAACTTTCAAATAGAATATTTTTGAACCATTCAAAATATTCTATCCGCGTTTCATCAGAAATATATTGAAAGTTCTCGAACCATTTAAGACGTTCAATATATATTCTTAGAAACATGCAACTAGTCATGAAAATTCATTAACTAAGTTACGAAGTAAAGAAAACTATCCAGGCAATTTATAATTCATTAAACTACATACATCCAATGTGTTAGTTTAATAATCGGTGGTCCAATGACGATCATTGGTTAAATGAGATTTAATCACGTCCTGAATACAATATTCATTAAATGAATAAGGATATATGGTGTGATCTCGTATCAGACCATCCTTTACCATACGGAATAAGCATCTAATGCTTATGTGATAAAATCTCAAAAGCATTGTTCTAAGTTATTTAGTTAACCGAACATTTTCTTAATGTTTATCTTCTTATCAATGACACTACTAGTCATATTAAAATATGTAACAACTGTTTATATAGAACAAGTAACTATCCAATAGTCACAAGTTCTGATATCAAATATAAAAATAATCATTAAATATTATTTTAATTAACTAGACGGGAGATCTGGTATCCAATACCTATAGTTGTCGTATTGTGAGAATCGATATTCTATATACGCAACTATACGCATCTCATTTCTTAAGCTTTATAATTTGCCTTCAACTATTCACAATAATTACAAATAATTGATTAGCAAACTATGTCAAACACATGACTTCTAAAAGTCACTAAAGCCAAGAAACGGCATTATAAGATAAATAAATACTAATGAGGTTTTCATAATGCCAGTTAAGAATCTCGAGACATGAACTAATTCAAGTCAATTCTTATTGCATAAGAAACTATTCTTACTAGATAACTATATCCAAAAGCAGATATCCTTTTAGATTACCTAATCGTGACTTAGTAACTAAGTCACTAACCATCTTGATTTTTCAAGAAAATCGGAACAACAGTTCTCTATGGTTTGAACTAATCTAACAATATATAAGTCTACTGTCATTCTAGAACCTATTCTAGAAATACGCAACCATAAGTAAAGTCAGAAAACATATTCAAGTAATATGCATGCAGTGGATTAGAAGTATATTTCTATCAACAATATAGAATAAAGGAAAAACAAAAGCAGCAAATTCCATAAAATTATACACTACTTTAGTTATGGATTTTTAACCCAACAGTGTCTCCCACTACTTTACGTAATACCGTAATCCCTAACGGAGAAAGGGAATTCAATAATTAAATCGAATTCCATAGTGGGAGTAGGATCCCTTGAATATTTTCGACTCACAGCTTTGGCACGATCTCGCCTACGTATATTCATTAGGTAGACACACATTGTCAATCACTCACTAGTGACTCCTGATTTTGGTCCTGACCGTTTCTCGTTATGACAGTTTTGGCACGTCACAATGAGGCGTATCAAGGCTTCACTTGCCAATGACAAACTCAAGTTACCATGTAGTCCTGACAGCTTTGGCACGTTCAGGATTTCCACTTTCACTTGAATTTGTCTATATCTATATACATCCGGCATCGATAAAATTCTATCAACTACACCTCACTGCTTTGGCACGATCTCGGATGCAGCCATAGAAAGTTACCCATAAACCGTATTGACAAGACGGACCAAGAAAAATGCATCTAATACACGTTACTTTACAGCCTTATTTAAAGCGGGGATATTCCTTAAGGAAGCATTGCTCCACATCAAATGTAGAATTTTAATCTAAATCATTTTCTAAACAATTCAATTCAACCTTAGAAAACATAACTCAATTTAACCATTAAATTTATGTTACGTTTCCGTTAGCGTAGAACCGAAAAGTCAAGAAACATATAGATTACATGCATGTGTGAACATTAAAATTGGATTATATATCATATATCAAGCATGACTAATGCAATGGATGAAGCATCAGACCTGCTCTGATACCATTTTTGTTGTGGTTTTGGGCGAAAAGTGCGGCGGAAGCGCGTTGGGGTAAAATCGTAATTTTAAATTTTTTTAAATTACCGAATGAATTATTCAATATCCAATATAATAATTCATTCATATTTCACCTAACATATTTATTTGATATCAAATAATGACATAAATAGTTAAGAAACATCGCGAAACTTTTAAGAAAATATTTTTCCGTAAAATGGCATAAAACTCATTTTTGACCGAACCGACTACCCAATACACATGAGGATGTCCAGGTCAGCCCCAATAGTATTAGGGCAGTTCAGGGGCTGCCCGAACAGTGACAAATTCACTGTTTGGGCAGCCATCACCCGGTTGGCTCAAAAGTCACCGGTAACGCCGTTTTTTGCCGTTTTCTCTTATTTCAACTCCGAAATAATTTCTGGCAATTGTTCCAACACCCAAAATACATCCAATACATTCAAAAGACATCATTTTCATCACAACCAACCCATATTTTCCAGATCTGATTTTGCACAAAAATAATCAATTTTTCATGCTTTAATCCAACTTTTTCAACATTAATTATATTAATCTTAACACCAACCAAAGTCACCACAAATGAATCACCCAAGAACAATTCTAGGCATTACAAGAGTGTTCATAACACTCTAAAATGGAAACATATAATCAAATGAATAAATTGGATACATATTACAATAATAACACCCAAAACACTTCACACATGCATCATCACTTCCATGTCCATCCACCAAAAACCAAAAGCCCCAATTTCAACAAACAAAGGAACCCTAGAAATATTCTAACAATTCAAGAAAATAAGAAACTAATTTCCAAGCTTAGGGTTGTAGAAGATTACCTTTAATCTCTTGATTTCCTAAGTTTTTTCTTGAATTTTCCTTCATTTTCTTCATGAATCATCAAATGTGATTTGAGGGGTTATGGTGATGATGATCATCGGCCATTGAAGCCATACAAAGGAATTGAAAAAAAAAATTTACTTTAAAAAAATGGAGTTGCCGACTTTGGAGGGGCATTTTTGTCCATTTACCAAATTTAATCCAATTAAATAATATTAAGCTTTTTGGTAGGAAATCAAATTTACACACATTTAGCTTAATTAAATTATGTCATGTGTTACAATAATAATTAAACATATTTCATAACATTTATGAAATATGGATATTATTTTACTATTCAAATATTTAACAATTAAATATCTAAATAATTAATTAATATAATTATTATTATATATGTATTTTTATTTACATTAAATAAAAAATACATATATTCATGACATGTGTCAAAATCTCATTTGACAAATAATTAATGTGTATCTAATCAAATTATGTATCAAATATAAATACACAATAATTACGATTGACCAAAAATGCCCTAATGCATATGTTTTATTTTAACCGATTAAACGATTCGAATTAACTCATTTAATCCGATGAAGTATTATGAATAATCTGTATTATTCATAACGCGTTGCCCAAGTGCTCAACGAGTACACTTCATATTGTGGGACTCTCTAAGTTTAGGTTTATCTATCACAAAATCCAATTTTGTGTCCATAATTCACCCACTCATGAATTATGATGACCACGGATAATCTCGCTAAACTATGCAAGTCGAGGTCATTGCATACGTATAATCCCTCTGTCACAGGCTATTCATATTATACATGGGATATAGATAATAACGTCAAATCATTTCGGTATAATATAGTCGACTTTCGATTTACGATCTCTAAATAACACTCGGAATTGATTTCCGAAGTTATACCACGGCCATGGATTTACTAGATCGAAAACACGTGTAGGATCTATATGCCATGTACACATGACTGACAGATTCTATCTTGATACGCACAAGATATCATGAGCATCAGTCCACACCCAACGAACATGTGGAGGTCTGATCTAAATAGATCGGTGACGTGACTGCCATCAAAGTTTGGAGGATAACTCATATATCCACAGTGGTATCTCAAGTCGAATGACCATTATGCTCGCTCAACTCGAGAAGATTCATATTGACGTTGGCGTACCATATATTAGGAAATATTCAGTGAGTTTCTCAGTGTTTATCAAATAAACATCTACATGTCTATACGAGTCTCCCGAGACTCATGTTTCTTTGGGATAAACCATCGGACCAAGTCACGATATACGACATGTACTGGTCTCAGCGGATTTTGCTAAGCGACCCGTGTTAGTAAATCTTGACCAGAAACTTTATTTAAGGATATACAACTTATAGTGACGCTTCCCAATGTCAATTGCAAACTACATTGTAACTGCGCACTACGTTGTAAATCCTAGGGTCTTTGTATAATATACACATATCACTAAATCAGATTTAGTTTCAATCTAATCTTAATTAGATATCTAATCGCAATTAGATCAAATATGTATATAAAAGACAAGATGTGCTACCATTGAATAAGTAATATTACAGAAAAATGAATTGTTCATATTTATGAATCGGACATAAATACGATCCAGATTGGCACTCTGAGCACCAACCCTAACAGTTACCATGCCGACCCGACCTAATGAAGGAATGATGAATTTAAGATTATCAGAGAATTTGTTGAAACCCGACATGATGATGTCCATGCATGTCGACCAGACCTGGTTGAGAAAGCTAGATTGAGCTTTAACAAGTATCATATGTCTTGATATACCAACCCGATGAATGCACATGGGATCATAGACCAATCTATATTTAAGTCATATGAAGTATTCCATAAGTGAGGAGATTGGCTTATGGAGGGCTAGATCTCATGACATATGCCATATCTGTGAGTTTGGGCTTCTGGAATGCTAATGATGACATAAGTTAATCAACGGCTCTCAATGGAAGAATATGTTAGCGACATAATCGCAAGATGGATTTTGATGATGCAACACTAGAAGACTTCGATGTGCTGTAGTGGACATTACAAAAAGATTTCGAAGCAATTATTGATTAAGAGCTAAAATGTGCAATAAGATGATCAAGAGAGCAAAGATGATAAAGAGCCAAAAAGATGATGAAAATGTCCAAGCAAGATAAAGATCAAGATGATGATTAAGACCTAAAACTAATTGTAGTGATTTTATTCAAATGTTTTAAAGCTCTTAGGAATCATACATTTTGCATCATTTGCATTTAAAATGGCTTAGAATGCTTAAAGAATCATTTGTACTTTATTTGCACCAAAATGAATTTCAATGCACAAGTGCATCAAAAAATGGCTTTGAAAAATTAGCAAATGGTTGAATTAAACTTCAAATGATATACTGTTAGATAGATATGTTCTCTGGTTTTCTATGGGTTAAACGGAACACAATTCGATATTTAGAACTTTTGCTAGAGTCATATTACAACAACATGTTTATATGTGCATTTTCAGTATATCGGTCATATTAGAAATATTCCATAAAATTCATCAAATATTTTTGAAGCTGAAATTTTTACAGATTATATATCTATGTGTCTAGTTTATGTAGAGATTTACGGATCATGATTTGGAATTTTGTAGAGCAAGTTATGGCCAAAATATCGAGTGCTGTCAATCTTGACTGGTCATCAGAAACAGGCATACCGGTCTCCAAACCGGCATACCGGTCCCAGAGATCCCAACGGTCATTTTTGGAGCCGTTTGAGCTGTCAGACCGGCACACCGGTCCCATGCCGGTCCCAAAACTTTAAAACGGCTATAAACGACTAATTTTGTGCAAAATCTATAAATTCATCATTTTTCTCACTTCTAATACATCTCTTGCACATATATTCATCATTTAATCATGTCAAAATATTCTTGAGAGTTTATATCCATCTTCAAATCATTTTATCTCCAAAATCAAATTTATAAAGCTCATTATTTTACATTTTTATATTTAATTATTGAGCTTGTTTTTCATTTGGATAATACACTCACATTCAAATTTTCATAATCTTTTGTGAGTTCCCAAATAGCAAAGAAGTTCTTAAAATCTTCTATATCTTTCACTCACTGCAATACTTGTAGGTAATTTCAGAAGATTGTTAGTTATTCATAAGACGGAACAGTGCCGGTGCAGTTGAGTCATAGGCTGTTGCGTCAATAAAGTATGTAGCAATGGCTAAACGTTGTAATGATGGATTTATGCTAACATAGGTATTTGAACCCAGTGGCAATACAACTATTTGTTGAGTGGTTGGGGAAAGCGGCATGGGGGCCATGATGTTCTGGTGACGATGGCTGACATCATGGATTGATAGAATAGTATATTTGAGAGCCTATATAAAGGGGTTGAATTCAGATTCAAGGGTTAACAAATTTTATATCTTACAACTTAGAGAGAAGCTGATAGTTGAAGAGTTAGTGATAGAGAGAGAAACCATGTCAGCACCTGACCACTTGAGAAATTTGTATTGGGCTTGTTGTAAGACCCGGTGTGTTTATTTTTTTAATCTTATACCCCACTTGTAACTCGGGTCGGTCTTGACCCATAGTATGAATAAAATATACTTATTTTCTCCTTGGACGTAGATTGTAAATATTCTTCGTCGAACCACGTAAATCTTTTGTCTTTATATTTTTTCTTGCTTGCTTGTTAAATTTATTTTTGGTTCCTATTAACCAAACAAATTCACTACTGAGTGAGGTTTATTCGAGGGGTCGATTTCTCATATTGTCATTCGAACGAAAAACAGCCGTCAACAATAATTACTAATTAAAACAAATAAATTCAGCTAAGCTGAAAAATTACAATAGCAATAAAATAAAACAGTGACAAGGAAATAAAATAAAATTTTGCTTTAATTAATATATCCACTAAAAAATGCAAAAACTGAGAGAAATATCGATTAGATGATAAAGAAGATAAGCATAAAAACAATGAATCATAAGATAAATTTAGGAAGGGAAATTATTTTAATACAATACAATGCTAATGTAATACACACATAATGTATTATATCCCATAGTAATTAATACAGTCTAATGCAATATAGTATATCATTCGAAAGACCGTCACCACCCTAGCCATCAAACAGAGTGACGTCAAATGAATATGAGATTGTAGCCTCAACCATGCAATTGAAAGAGAATAATCCAAAGGCGATTTATGGAGAAAATATTGTGTTTTCGATGAATTTTCTAGTAATTTTTAATCATTCCTAGTAAAACAATGAAATTGTGGAAGACGAAACACTTTTGAAATAACAAGTGGATTTTGGAACATTTTCAAAGTTTTAGAGTAAAAGTGTACTTTTGAAAATCAATGGGTGGAAAATGATAATTTCCCATTGTTCAAATAATAATTTCAATTTGACAATATTAAATGATCGAATTACCCTTATGATGTCAATATTTTTTTAACGCCGTTAACGAAATAGTGTAAAACGGAATAATTTTCAAACAACGGGTGGATAGGAAATAAAATAAATTTTGCTTTAATTATTATATCCACTAAAAAATGCTGAGATAAGCACAAAAGTAACGAAGTGAAAGATAAATTTGAGAATAAAATTGAAAGTAAAATTAAAATAAGAGGAGACACGTATATGGGAGGGGGAAAATAATTTTTTTAAAGTAACGGTAATTTTGAAAATAGATGCGGATAATCGAAAAATTGGGACTGATGAGATAAATTGAGGGGGTGAAAGTGAAACTAGGAGTAGCTACCAAGCCCGATCAAGCTTGAATGTTGTCGGGTCGGGCTGAGCCCAATCGAGTCGGGTTTTTAAAAAATGAATTATTTGTTGATTTTTAATAATTTTTTTAATTATTAAAAATTAAAAATTAAGAATTTTTAATATTTTTAGTGTTTTTTTATTTTTTGGATTCAATTTTAAAAATTCAATTATAAATATATGAATTAAAAATTAAAAATTAATTTATATAATTAAAAATTATTTTTTTATTAATAAAAATCCGTAGGAACGGGCTGCCCGGGCTCGTACTGTCTGCCACCGAAGATGAAACTGGAGCTCATCATGTAAATTACCTGTTAAAGGCCCAATTGTAGTAGAAAATCTTGGACAGCCCAGCTAACTGAATACCCGTAACAAAGGCCCAATAGTAGTCCGTGCCCAGCATTCACCGACTCGGGCGTCATCTCCCTTCCCCTTCTTCAAAACCCTAAAACACAAAACCCAAGACTCAATAGTATAAAAGCCGACCTCAAACCTCGATAGCAAAAACCATTTGTTGGCCGCACCACACTCTCAGAGAAAATGGTATCATTGAAGTTACAGAAGCGGCTCGCCTCGAGCGTCCTCAAGTGCGGACGTGGCAAGGTCTGGCTTGACCCTAATGAGGTCAACGAAATCTCCATGGCCAACTCCAGTACGTCTTATATGTTTTTATCGCTCGATTATGTCAATCTTTCTAAGATATTGTGAACGTTAGATCTGGTAGCTTAAGATATTTTGAATTACAGTAAGGAGTTACCATTTGTGCTTTTGATTTATATATCTATTATCCCTCCAGTTATTAACCTTTATCAGAATTCTTGTGGTTAGCAAGGTTTCTTTATTTAATTGTTTATATTGATCTTGCAGAAGTTAACCCAATGTTTCTGATTATTGTTAATGTGTTTAAATTGTATATTATGGTTTCTAATTGCAGGGCAGAACATTAGGAAATTGGTGAAGGATGGCTTCATCATCAGGAAACCAACAAAGATCCACTCTCGTTCTCGTGCTCGCAGAATGAAGGAGGCCAAGAGGAAGGGTCGTCACTCTGGATATGGTATGGCTGTGTCTGAAAATTAGTTAAGCCTTTTCAAAACTGCTGTTTACTGCTTTATAGTCGTGGATTGAGTTTCTTTTTTCCCTTTTGGTGACGCTATAGTTTTATCTTAATGCTTTTAGGTAAGAGGAGGGGTACTAGGGAGGCTAGGCTTCCCACTAAAATCCTCTGGATGAGGAGGATGCGCGTGCTCAGGCGTTTGCTCCGCAAATACCGTGAGTCAAAAAAGATTGATAAGCACATGTACCATGACATGTACATGAAGGTCAAGGGTAATGTGTTTAAGAACAAGCGTGTCCTCATGGAGAGCATCCACAAATCCAAGGCTGAAAAGGCAAGAGAGAAGACTCTTTCTGATCAGTTTGAGGCCAAGCGTGCCAAGAACAAGGCAAGCAGGGAGAGAAAGCTGGCTAGGAGAGAGGAGCGTCTAGCGCAGGTAAATCTAACGAAGTATTACACTGAAACACTTTTTAATTAGTGTTGGCAAATGGGCCGGACCTTGAAAAGCCAACCATATTTTAAGTATTTTTTTATTTAAATCCAGGTTGGAAAAACATATTAAGACCAATTCAAAGTTTAATAAACTGAGTTTTTCCAATATCTTGAAAATATTAACATATAACACTTAAATTTAGGGATGGCTTTTCAAACTCTGGTTTTAGGGTTTAGTGCTTTGCAAAGCCAATCTTTTAAAGTATTTTTTATTTAAGTTCGGGTCTGGAAAAACACACTAATAGCATCAATTCAAAGTTTAATAAACTGAGTTTTTCTAATATCTTGAAAAAAATAACATATAACACTTAAATTTAGGGATGAATTTTTCCAAGTCCGGCTCATTTGCCAACCCTACTTTTAATAGAATAACTTAGTATTAGGATTTCAAGCAATTCCGTTATGTGCTTGTGTCTTCAATTTTTGTGTGCTGGGCATTTCAGGGACCTGGAGAGAAGGCAGCACCAGCATCTCAACCGACCGAGTAAGAAACTCTAGACGTTGCTTGGTTTATGTGTCTAAAATAGTTCTAACTTCTAACTAAGATTATTCTTTACTTTTGTAGGGGTTTAGCTAAGAAAGCCAAGAAGTGATCGCAGATTGCTTATATGTCAGGAATGGAGACTAATATTTCGGTATATGTTGATGATGGTTTTGGTTCTAAATAGGGAGTTCGTTACCCAATTTATTTTGTTTAATTTAAAATTATTTATCTATAAACCATGGAATTTTTGAACCTAATGAATTGCAGTAGTTTCTTGTTATATGTTGAATGATGTATTATGTTCATTATGTGTTAGTGAACTATTGGTGCATGTTATTGTTGAAATTCGCGGTTTTTGATTCCTATAGCCTTGATGTTTGTTTGTTTTTATCAAATGTTGAATCAATGTTTTGAGAATTGAAATGCTTTTGAATGTTTTACTTGATTAATACGCAATTTGAACAATTTTTCTGCCAGATTATCCTTACTTGCACGTCACTTTTTTTTAAATCAATTTTACTTGTTATACAAATAATGCTTAGAGCCCAAGAAACTTGACTTGATTTTAGATTACACCTGCCCCTGTAACCCAATGTTTCAATTTCACCACAAGCATATTTTAAAGCCAGCAAAGAATAATAAATGTCGCAATTTGTAAAAAGTCCAATAAGAGAAATTTTATTTGTATTGCTAGGTCACATGTACATCAGACAAGTAAATAAAACAAAATAAAACAAAATTTTCAAATAATCAGGTATACAAGTTTTATTTGTACAAACATGTTTTTCAAAGAGTTTTTTTTTTTTTTAAAAAAAAAAAAAAAAAAAAAAAAAAAAAAAATTGACCTTCCGAATAAATTAAAAACTTTTTTTTTTTTTTTTTTGGATCTGGGCCACTTGTGCTTGGAAATTTTATAAATTAAAAACTTTTTGTATAAACTAATTTAACAATAATAATAGTTTATATGCATAAACCGACATAACAATGTTGTATACTTTTCAAACAAGTTATATTCTTGTGATGTTTCTCATTGTTAAAGGAATAAGAAATGTAACAACATGAAATAGTGACAATCACTCTTTAGCTAGCGGTTGTCATTTTCTTGCGAGTTTTGTCTTAACAAGTAGATTTTCTAGTATTTGATCTTAAGGTCCTAAATTTAAATCCAGAGAGTGCGTTTCTTGTAAGAGCATGAGACAGTCGGGACTGCCGAAGGTTTTAACTGCTCCGCTTAAACCTGCAAATGATGGTTTATCGGCGGGATTTTCAACGATTTAAAAAAAAAACTAGATTTTCACTTTATTTGATGAAATCCAAATCCTACGTTGTTAATGACTGAACTGTCCTTTGTTTGTTGTGTTTGAGATGCAAGCGAGTGGGGATCCATTCATCCATCTACACTTTATCAAATTAAAACAATTCTTCTTTTAATTAAAATGGTAAAAGCTTGCCCCTCTTTTCTCTCTTTATTTCTTCTTCTTCTTCTTTTTTTTTCCTAAATCTTAATTTAAAAATTAAATATCTCTCAAAATACAAACTTTAAAATAAATATCATTTGTCGACACATTTTGACGAATCAATTCTTCTATTCAGATTCCAAATCAAAATATGTAAAATTCTACATACATTTAATATCTATACTTACAATTTTCATTAATAAATCAAATTCGGATTTAGTGCAAAAAATATCAAAATTAATCCCAAAATTATTGTATCCCACATGCTAAATAGCGACGACCGCTTTCACTAAAACATGCATATTTTTATACTCGCACATTCGATTTACGATTTATAAAAACATAATGATATTGTAGTTACCTATATAGAAGAAATCAAAGGATAATTCCAAATGAGTCAGCAAAAATCATAATCAAAGTCAAAGATACGATAACGGTTTATTATTGATTTTAGTCCTATTTTAATGAATTCAATTATAATCACATTTTGTATTTTTAAAAAATAAGAAGTTGAGCGAGCCTAAATATATTTTAACATTTCACCTCCACCATGGCTCAAACACAGGCACCGCACTTTGAAAGTGGTTATTTGCCAATCCAACTACACCCTTTCGAGGGCTAATCACATTTTACATAAGTAACATTGAACACAATCTGTTGACAAAAGAAGAAATGTCACCCTGGAGCGAAATCGCCCTATAACGAAGGAGTAAAGGACGAAGGCAAGAAGGACGACGAAGGGAAAAGTGATCAGAGTAATCACTAGATTAGAACGACAAATAACTCAGGTCGACCGAAGCAGCGATTAGAACGAGAACACGTGATGCAGCTGATCCCACGATTACAGCAGTTAAGCAGTTTTTCCCTCCACGATCAAGCAGTTGAGACGCACATTCAACGGTTGGAGACACGATCCAGCAGGTGCAGAGAGATACTGGAACTGCCCAAGCGGTTTACAAACTTCACTATAAAAGCTCACTCGTACAAAGAGGAAAGATCCCGATCAAATGAAGACTCAAACGAGCATATTTTTTATTTCTTAGTTTCATAACTCTTAGGATTGTAATTTGTAAGATTGCGCCTCTTGGAGGCTTATTCACTTAATCAAACACCCTTTACTGGGACTTTGTCTCAGGAGGTTTGAACCTTACACGTTTCTCTTTCTCTGCGCGTAGAAAATCGCGCAAACAGTTTTTGGCGACCACAATGGGAGATTTGGTGTAAGAAGTGGAGATGCCTCCGAAAAGAAACACTCAAACTAGCTCAAGTACGGAGGAATAAGGACTGGAGCAAACCAACCAGCCCCACTTTCCAGCAGTAGTGGGTCATTTCGAGGGTCTGGCAGACGCTAGTCGATACGAACCTATGCGAGAGCTCAGCCCCAATGCGGTCCGCGCGTTGTTCGGTGAATTCACACAGGATGTTGTCGAACATGTTAGGCTTCAAAATGCTCACGTCATAGATAAATTTGTCTCGACTGGCAATTCACATTATGAAAACATGGCCAAACACCTAAGTTCATTAAATGAATTAATGGCCAAATGTGTAAACGGTGGGACAGCACTACCGTGGACTACGCCCCTCCATGCACCGAGCAGTCAGGAGGCTGGTCCGAGTAGTGTTCCTCTGCTAGGAGTCAATATCCCTACGGTTTCAAGGGGAGGAACAAGTCTTGGGGACAATGGCCTACATTTAGGGCCAAATCTACACCAAGGGCCAAATATGGCACAACACGAAGTGGTGCTGCCCCAAAGTGTCCAGGTTTCTCAGGGACAGAATCATGATTATGTCCCACTTGTGAGAGGACCACAACCGCCACCTATAGCAATGTCATTTAACGGCAATGACATATTAATGGAACAAATGACCGAGATCCTCCAAAATCAATTCGGTCTAGGAGTACGGCCAATTCGGCCAAAGTATCGGAAGTCATACTCTGATTGGATCGATGTGGCGTATCCATGGCCTAGAAACTACAAAATACAAGATTTTTCTCTGTTTACGGGGTCTGAGGAAGTTTCTACCATGGAACACATAGGGCGATTTACCCTTCAGTGTGGAGAAGTCACTGATTTCCATAAGTTGATGTTATTCCACGGCTCACTGTCCAAAGTGGCTTTCTCCTGGTATATCAGATTGCCGGCCAACTCAGTAGAAAATTAGAAACAAATGGAACAGTTATTCCATGCGCAATTCTACAAGGCCGACTCTGAAATGGCCCTGGCCGATTTGGCAAACCTGAGACAGTTACCAGGAGAGTGGGACGAGACATTCTTACAGAGGTTTAAGGTGGCTCGAGGCCGATGTTACGTGCCTTTGCCAGAAAAAGAATTTGTGAGAATCGCTCAAAGCTATCTCAATCTCGATCTAAAAAAGAAATTTCAGGATTGTGAATTTTGGGACCTTCCTCAACTCACCACTAGTGTGGTGCGTTATGAGCGGTTACTAAGGGAAGAAGAACAAATGAAAAATTCTAGCAAAGGAACTTATTATAGGAACATTGATTATGAAATGGGCGAAATGGGCGTCGAGTCGGCTGATTTATGTTTGGCTGAATTGGTTAAAGGGAAGCCATATGTTTGTAAGACGTGGGCTGAACCCCAAACCAATGAAAAGAACGATAAAAAGAGTAGAAATTTCTCTTTTGATATTACCAAAGTCGATGCCATATTTGACCAGTTATATAAAGACAAACAAATTAGTTTGATCGATCGCCACAAATTGCCAAGCGCCGAACAAATCGACGGCAAAAAGTATTGTAAGTGGCATAATGCGTGGTCTCATACAACTAATAATTGTTTCATTTTTCGAAATGTTTTGCAGGATGCCATAGAATCTGGACGAATAACGTTCGAAAAAAAGATGGCAGTGGACGACAACACGTTTCCAAAGCCAGTGGATTTAAACATGATCAACTCGAATCTTACCAAATTGAATTTGCCAAAATTCAAGTTGGTCCTAGATAAAGAATCGGATGGTCATCGTCCAAGCTCTTTGGAAAGGATTAAAGCACCCCAAGAACGGAGGGATCAGCAAAAACTTTGTGTACGGTGCAAGAACAATATAGAATGGATGAGAGAGTTGGAAAATACTAAGAAAAAACCAGTAGCATGGCAGCCACGGGCCTTCGCACCAAGGTTCTACGGTGAGAATTCGAACTTCGTCCAAAATGTGAGGACGTTTAGGCCGAAGATTCATCGACCCAACGTATGGCATTCGTACCGCAGGCCGTATTCGAGGCAGCGTCCAGAAAGAAATTACCCTCTTGTGGATGAAATGACAAGGACGCAACTGAGGCGACACCAGCGAAATTATGGCCGTATGATGCGCCAGCAAGGTGAAATGAAGGTCGCCGCAGACCGTAATGCTTATGCAGGAAAGAAACCAGATGAAAATAGTAAAGAGAATGAAGACCGATGAGGGACAACGACGAGCTGCGAGGAGCGTACCAAGTTTGATAGACGAAAGCGAGACGAGACAGACGATGAAGAGCCCCCTATCGTCATTCAGTTCGGTAGTATGCCACCGGTTGTGGCTAATCATTACTTGTTATCCGAGAAATTCAAGGGGGACAACAGTGGAGGATTTGGAAATAACGAAGATGTTTATAATGGTGATGAAACTGAATTTGCGGCACTCTCAATAACGGATAGAGAGGCATCAGACGAGTAAACGACAGACATAGAAGAAGAAATAAACATCATGACATAAGCACGAAGAAGGGGAATATCACAGAATCAGTTTCTCAAAGAATTGTATGAGGCCGGCAACCCTGCAGTCGGAATGTTAGGAGAGGACTTGAGACGATCTTCATACCTTGTCCTGTATGGGACGTCCAAAATAAAATGGACCATTACCAGGGTAGAAAAGCGAAGGATAACTGTCAATAATGTCTCTCACAATACACCAGTCACATCACCATCTTCTGGATTGGACACGGGAGGAGAAGTGCCTCGGGCCAACAACAAGAGTGAACAGATAGGCCTATCAGGGAAGGTGATATTCCCAAAACCACAACCGCAGATGACCAAGCACTTGTGGCCGTTGTATGTGAAAGCAAAAGCCAATGGGATACCCATCACCAAAGTGTTGATTGACAATGGAGCATCCATCAATGCAATACCGTATAAGATGTTAGGGCGTTTAGCAAAGTCAGAGGATGACCTTATCCCTACGGAAGTTGTGCTAACAAGTTTCAATGGAGGGGCGACAACGGCCAAATGGGTCGTCCTACTAGACTTGCAAGTAGGAAGTACTTCGAAGACGGCGGTGTTCTTCGTTATAGATGGGCCAACCACGTATAACATGCTATTGGGATGAGATTGGATACATGGTAGCCGATGCATTCCTTCATCTCTTCATCAATACCTAGTTTTCTGGAACCAGAAAGATGAGGTTAAAATTGTACACGCCGACAACAAGTCTTTCGCTGCAGAGACAAATTCGGTCGAGTACTTCATGTACGATGGAAATTACGGGCCGACCCGAGTTCTGAATAAAGGGGAAAGTTCGACCATTGTGGCTCAAAATGACGAGCCATACTCTGCAGGTCTGCTAAACGACTTGTTCGCGCAAACAAGGCCAACCACAGTGGTCTTTGGGGAGTCGACGCACAGCAGTTCAAATGAAGAAGAACAAACATAGTAAAGAGCAAGCCGCACTCGCGGCTACCAAGGCCAATCTAATGGCCAATGTGACAGAACGAGAGAATGAGGCCGAAGCTCAGGCCGCGCTTTCGGCCTTAAAGGATAAATTGTTAGCACACCAGACAAAAGACAGGATAAGAGAGACATGTGGGGTAGATTGTTTGCCAGAAGAAAGTCACAAAAGCAAACTGGAAGAAGAAGAATACGCTCTGAACGAACGGCATAAGACGAGCGTGTCAATGGCACAATATGTGTTGGATGAGGTAAATTTGAGAAGCGAGATCAAAGAATTTCTAGAACAACCCGAAAGTGGGAAAGATCGAAGGCTGAAAATCAAAGCCCTGAATTACGTGGCATCGGGAGATGTATTGTATAAGAAACGCCAAGATGGGCTGTTGTTGAAATGTGTAGGGCCATCGGAGTCCAAGACCATCATGGCCGAGATACATGGAGGTGTTTGTGGGACTCACCAGGCCGTAATAAAGATGAGATGGCTGATTATACAGAGCGGCTATTATTGGCCGAATATGGGAGAATCATGCATCTCTTATGCCAAATGATGTATTGCTTGTCAGAAGCATGAGCCCATTCAGAGGGCATCAACAACTGAAATGACCCATGTCATTAAACCATGGCCATTCATAGGATGGGCGATAGATTTGATAGGAAAAATCTATCATGCATCAAGCAAGAGGCATACTTTCATTATCGTTGCTACCGACTTTTTTACCAAATGGGTGGAAGCTATTCCGGTAGTGGAAATCTCCCAAGAGCAGATCATCAAGTTCATAAAAGAGCATATCATTCACCGATTCAGTATACCGAAAATAATAATGGTAGACCATGGCACTTCATTAAATGGTGAGAAGGTAAAAAGCTTCATGGCCGAATACAGGATTCAGTTAGTGAACACCACTCCGTATTACCCTCAGTCAAACGGTTAGACAGAATCATCCAATAAAACCCTTAAAGGGTTGATTCGGAAGATGGTGACAGACAACGCTAGACGATGGGATGAATGTTTGAGTCAATCTCTATGGGCCTATAGGACGTCACCGCGAACGAGTACCTCGGTCATGCCATTTCAGTTAGTATATGGTCAAGAGGCCGTACTACCAGTAAAAATGAATATCGAATCCACTAGGGTGATGTTGCAAAAAGAGTTGAAAAATGAAGACTACAACGAAGCAATGATCCAGAATTTGTTGGAATTGGACGATATTAAATGTGATGTGCTAAATCATTTAGAAGCACAAAAGAGAAAAATAGCCAAGGAATATAATCTCAGAGTCATAGCTAACTCGTTCAGAAAAGGCGAATTAGTATGGAAAACTATATTGCCATTTGGTACTAAAGATCCGGCATATGGAAAATGGTCGCCTAATTGGGAAGGCCCGTTCGAGGTAAAAGATGTATTGCCAAAAAGGGCATATCATTTAAAAGAAAGGGTGCATGCTAGGGTGATGAGTGGTAATTATATCACTATTTCCCACTCATTTAACCTAATATTTTGTATAGTTTCTTGAGCTTTGTGAATATTTTGATGTGTTTTGTGTTATTTTGTAGATAAATAAAGTTTCAGGACATTCTGGAGGTAATTTGGAGCAAAACAGTGAAAATTGGAAAAAATGGCATTTTGGTAATTTGGGCGCATTGCGACGCCCAAGCCCTTGGCGTCGCGACGCCTAACGTGCACCAAGTCCATGCTAACGTGTGCCGGGTCAACGGGTCAGAATTTGAAAAGTTTGACTTTGCTAACGTGCGCCGTGCCACGTGTCACCATCACAACCGATTTGCTAACGTACGTCGTGCCACGTGTCATCATCCTACGGTGCCGACAATCACCATTGCCACATGTCACTCCACGTCACCGCCACGTCATCATCCACATCACCAGTTGACTGAGTCAAAGTGCCACATCATCATCAACCAATCACAGCGTGCCACGTGTCGCAATCCTACGGTGCCGACACTCACTTTCACCACGTGTCGCCACGTCACTGCCACGTCAGCATAATAATTGAGCTATCAGCCGCCTTGCCACTGGTCGCCTTATCTCCTTATCAGAATCGCCACGTGTCATCACCAGAGCGTGCCACGCCTAACTGTTCCAGCGTCGCGACGCCCACACCCTTGGCGTCGCGACGCCCAGAGCCCACCGATGCCTATAAATTGAGCTCGAGATTTCAGTTTCAGTTGTACCATTCTCTCTCTTTTCTTTGATGTAAATAGAGAGTCTTCTCTCTAGTTTCTTTTAATTTTAGTTTTGTAATTAAATTTTAATTACGTTTTGTGATAATAGTAATTTACTTTCTTTACTTCTTACAGTTTTTACTATTCACCATGAGGAGGTAACTTCCCCAGCTAGGGTGAAAGGTAATTATTTTACTATTGCTATTTAGATTAATCTCCCTTAAATATAATATATTCACTATTTAAAATATTGACTTAAAAAGGATACCGCCAGATTGGTCGGTTGGTAATTAGATTTTCTTACCGCCTATATGGCAGGTTTATTTTGGTTCCGCCTTAATGGCTGGTTGGACTTAATTTGACTTAATCAGGATACCGCCTATATGGCTGGTTGGTAATGTTATCACAAGTTTATATATTATATTATGAGAGATATCTAAATTAGTAGTAGTAAAAGTAATTCATTTTACCTTAGCATTTTATTTTATTGTAATTTACTTTTCAGTATTTACTTTACCGCATTTTTACTTTATGTCTTTTATTTTCAAGTTTTTACCAGCCCTAGCTATGTGTTGTAACTAAGTTAGTTATCTAGGGTTGTGATGAAATCTAATATCACCGGTTTATAAGGGGTTAGATTATAGTTTGGGTAATATAAAAATTTATTTATTGAGTCTTAATCTTAATGCTTTTTATTAACTGGCCACTAATAAAATTGACTATGTAAACTTAAAATGAACTAGACATAGAGATTTTAAGTTTAAGACCTTAGATTCAATAGCCCACGATCTTCCTTGAGGATAGATAACCTTTTAATAGATTTCCTTATAGGATAGACATATACCTGTCGGGCGGGGGTAACCATAATTGGAACTTTAACTTAATGAATCCAGATAATTTGGTTGACATAGACATATGGTTCAGTTGGGTTAAACTAGGTATTTGTGTCTGACCATCGACATAAGCTTTCACATAATTTAGTATTCCAGGTTAATAAATCAATATATTACCCAACTATAAAATAACCACTTCATCTTTAAAATGATATTGGAAGAAATCACAACCCTAGATAGTTTTTAATATTGAATTTTCTTAAACCTACTTTCGAACAGTTTTATTTACTTGTTTTTAAATTTAGAATCGTCACCTTTTCAAATCAATCAAACAACCTGTTAGATACTAGTAATCATTTGACCTCATAAAATTAATAGCTTAGGTATTAAGTCATCGTGGGATC
>SKCR01004730.1:0-26254 GCA_019454045.1 Zanthoxylum bungeanum | reverse complement strand
GGCTAAAAGAAACCCTGCCGGAGTGTTTGATGAGCCATTGACCTCCCACCTGAGTGGCTTCCATAAATTCCCTCATGTATATATCGTAACACATAATTCACCTCGTCGGGCCTCAAATATTTAAAATATGGCGTCATATATCCCCTCATGTATAGCTCTTCATTGACTAAGAAAAACCGAGCACACATGTACTTTAGACACATTGCTTCCTTCTAATCTTCAGGAAAATGTCCTGACCCCAGGTATTTTCTAATAGGGTCCATCTATGTTGGATATGGTTCAGCCTCTATCTCCATTACTTCGAGCTTCCCAATACTCCGAGAATCTAATATCTACAAAGGTATGACCCGAGGAACCTTAGATTTGATGGACGAAGCCAACAGTGCCAATGAATCTACCGAGTGGTTAACCCCCCCTGACCAACCTGCTCAAATATGACATTCCCGACTTCTTTGATCAGTTTTTTTTTACTTCTGCGAGATAGGCCACCATGTTGGGTTCTTTGGCCTGAAACTCCTCATTCAATTGTTACACACCACAAGCTGTAAGTCACAAGGCGTAACTCAACTGTATGCATTCCATATTGTTGAGGATTATACCTTCTCCGTACCATTGGGAGCATACTGACCCGTCTACAAACAATTCCCATTCCTCACTATCTACCATGGCAACATGGTGAATTCAGCTACAAAATCGGCTAGAACCTGCCCCTTAATTGACACTCAAGGAAGATAACACATATCATATTCACTGAGCTCTACTGACCACTTCATAAGGCGCCCTGATAGCTCGGGCTTATGCAATATCTGTCATAACGGGTGTTTTGGTATATACCCTAATGGGATGAGCTGAAAATATTGACACATTTTTTTTACCATAGTTACTAGAGATAAAACTATCAATTCATGGGCTGGGTACTGAGTTTCGGCATCCAATAAGGCCCTACTAGAATAATACATCGACATTTCTCTACCTTATCGGTTTCTTGTATTAATACTAAACTTACTGTATGCTCAGAAACTGCTAAGTATAAAAATAGTAACTCACCCGGATTGTTTAGCTAATAGTGGAGGCTGAGACAAATATCTTTTGAGTTGTTGGAAGGCTTTTTCACAGTTGTCGGTCCACTCGACCTCTTTCTTTGCCTTCTTGATTATTTGGAAGAATATGTGGCATTTGCGTGTGGTTTGGAAATAAACCGGTTGAGGGCTGCCACCTGACCTGTCAAGCTCTGTACTTCTTTTATCATTTTTAGTGATTCCAGGTCCAACACCGCCCTAATCTTCTAGGGGTTAGCCTCGATACCTCTTACACTGACCATATACCCTAGAAATTTTCCCGATGAGACCCCAAAAGCAAACTTTTCGGGTTCAACTTCAGTTTGTACTGTCTTAGAAGGTCGAAAGTTTCCCTGAGGTCTTTCAAATGATTCTCTGGAGCTTTGGTCATGGTAATCAAATCATCGACGTAGACCTACATTGTCCGGCTGATGAGTGGTTTGAAAACCTGATTTACCAATCTCTGGAATATGGCCCCTGCGTTTTTCAATCCAAAAGGCATTACTTTGTAGCAATACAACCCATGATCTGTAAAAAATGATGTTTTTCTTCATCCCCCAGGGTACATCTTGATCTTGTTCTACCCTGAGAAAACATACATTAAACTTAATAACCTGTGGCGAGCTGTTTCATATACTAGTTGATCCAAATTCGAGAGGGGGAAGTTATCTTTCGGGCAAGCTTTATTTAAATAAGAGAAGTCTACACACATTCTCCACTTGACGTTCCCCTTCTTTACAAAAACAACATTGGATACCCACTCAGGGTACTTTACTTGACGGATAAATCTGGCGGCAGTCAATCTTTCAACCTCTGCCTGGATGGCCTCGTAGCGTTCTTGGTTGAAGATTCTTCTTTTCTGCTTAATGGTCTTGTGGCTCGGATCTATGGCCAAGGGATGACTTATGACTCAAGGATCTATCCCGGGCATGTCCTTATGGCTCCATGCGAAAACATTCGTATATTCTTTTAGAAAGTACACCAACTTCTATTTCAAACCATGCTCTAAGCCGACCCCGACTTTGATGTTTTTCTCGGAGCCGCATATCTCTATTATCTCCCAATTCTTCTCCTGATCCCCCTTCCTGAGTCAGATTTTCAGGTCGGGGATCGGTTGGTTCTAACCCTACTGACTGATCCTTCCTGTTATGAATCGCGAGGTTGTCAACACACAACGTTTCCCATGAAGTAGCTGCGAAGCAACTTCTGGCTGCCCTCTGATTCCCATAAACTATCTCTACCCCATCCCTGGTAGGGAACTTCAGTTTCAGGTAATAACTTGACATTGATGCCCTTGATTTCATCATGAAATGCCTTCCCAAAATTACCTGATAGTCGATCAAGCAATCAACCACAGTGAAATCCATCATAATTACACGTGTATGGGGACTGGTTCCCAAAGTCATTGTTAACTGGATTCGTCCAAGTGGGAAAACAGTTGATCCCCCGAACCCGTAGAATGGTGGTGCGTCTTGGATCATCATGGCGAATTCTACTCCCAAATCACCCAAGGCTTCCTTGGAGATGATAGCCACCACGCTCCCTAGATCCACTAGAATCATGTCTACCTCGGAATGTCCGATATTGGCTTTGAAGATTAGAGCGTCGTCATGAGGGTAGCCCACACCTTAAGCGTCTTCCTCTGTGAACATTATTGGATTGGTCTACTCTTCTGAATCTTTGGGGCCTTTTCAGTAGTCAACACCTTATGATTATTGATCCGTAAGTAGCTATTCCTTACCCTGTTTAAGTCTCCAGCCAACGTCTTTCCTCCCGTTATAGTGAATACTGGCATGTGTTGCCTCATTTGCCTGGCCACATGGTTAATGCACTCATTCAGATAACCTTTTCGGACCAAGTCTTCTATTTGCTCCTTCAGGTCCATGCAATTTTTCGTCGTATGCCCTTTCAAGCTGTGATGGGCACAATAAGCCCGACTATCTCTTTTTTCCACTGGGAATCTCCTTGGATCGGGCTCGGATAAGAGACATCACTCTTGGATTTTCTGAGCTATTTGCGCTAGTGGCATGTTCAAGGCTGTATAGGTCATTCCTCCAGTGACATGCACAACCTTGATAGGGGGTCTCCTTTCTGGTTTTGAGTTGACCAGGGCCGTCGAGCGAAATTGTTGTTGTCTCGGAGCCGACCTTCCCCATCTCCCATTCAAATCTCTGTGATTCTCCATCCTTGGTTCTTTTTTGTCTCGAGCTGTACTTCCCGAGCTACTTTATCCTCTTCTTCCATTAACACAATCTTCTTGACTGCTCTAGAGCTGTAGCATAGTTAGGTATTTCATGGATTCGGAGGTCGGACCATAACCTCCCGACCCTTAATGCTAATTTGAAACTTTTCAGTGCTTATAGGGATTCATATGCCCCGTCCTCTAGTACCAGGCTATGATACCTGTCTAGAAAGCTTTTTAGTGTTTCTTCGTCTCCATGCTTCATGGTATGGAGAGACCCGATCATCTTTCTTGGCATGCACGCACCCTTGAAGTGTCGTTTAAATGACTTTTTTAGCTGCGAGAAGCTCCTAATACTTCATGGCGATAGATTTCTGAACCAAAAACTAGCTGGCCCTCCCCAAAGTCAAAGGGAATACTTTACATATCTACTTCTCGTATAGGCCATGGACTTCCATTAGCAGGGTGAACTTCTCAATATATGACTTAGGGTCGGTATTACCCTTATAGACATTCATCGTTGGCATCGAAAATCACCTCGGGAATCCTTCTTCTAATACCTCCCTAGTGAACGGATATATTGTATCCTGACCATCCGAGCGTCACCTCGTGTGTTTTCTTCCCAAGTTTTTATCTCTTTCTGGAACTAGCTTCTTATATGGCTCTCAGTGTCCATCTACCTTCGCCCAATGGCCTCTCCTGGTGTACTCATGTGCATGTGGTTTCTCCTGGTGCTGGGAGTTTGACCCCTTTTGGCCACATATCTTTGTGAACTACCTTTTTCGTGGTAGTGGTTGTTGCTGGATGACTCGGGGGTTCGTCCTCCATCCACATCATCCCATGACTCTTCCTCCGAAACAGCACTCTCTATAACTATGAACTTTACTTTGTGGATGACCTTTCGCCTTACATCCTGGCCTCTTTTTTCTTTCGCGATTCGTTTTCCACTGTCAATTTATTCCTTCCTCTTAATGGGCCATTCTTTGCCCAGTATCATCCTTCTTTCCTCCCAAACTTTCAATTTTTTCTAGCAAATCTTCCATGAAAGATTGGGTTACTTCTCTGTCTTTTTTGGAACTCTCTCTTGATCCGAAAGTTTTCTTCCATCTGGTTGATTCGTTTCATCATTGAGATCTCCAAATCCCTATAATTCTTACCTCCTACAATCGTCTTAGTTGTGTTTGTTTGCTTTTTGTATGAATCCCCTCAGACGGCGCCACTGTTGACGGTTGATTTTCGTTCCAAGGGTAATATGGGAATTTACCTTTAGAATTAGATCCTCATCGAATAGTGAATTTGTTGATCGTGAAGAATCAAATACAAACTTAGCAGGCAAGTGTATAATTATCACAAAGACAGAGATTTACGAGGTTTCGGCAAATTATGCCTACGTCCACGGGAGGAATGGCGATACATTTATAGCATGATCAGGTTAACAACCGACCCAACCTCTTAGAAACTAAAGCAACGAATTACAAACTCTAGACACCTCGTGTTGGCATAGCCCGGTACTACTTTTGATTTCTCTTTGTCAGATAACCGACCTGGTTTTCTCTCTCTAGACTGTTTACTATATAGGACTCTTGCTTCTTTTTCTCTCAAAATCAAAATCCCTATCCCTTTTAAATGAGACTTTATACCTTTATATAGGCTTCAGAACACAAATATATTGAAAATATCTCTCTGAAACCGACTCTGACATCATCATATGCCATTTATTCATCATTACAATAACTACTACTATAATCCTTTTTGGAAAATCAGAAGCTCTTCCTTTTCCTACCACTGTGCCAGTCTAGGCGGCCTATGGCGGCTCTGGCACCTCTATGCCATCCGTTATCCTTCATCCTATGCACCACCCTTTGTGGTCTATGACAACCTAAGGCGGCTAATTTAAATGTGAACCACTGCACTCTTTCCTTGAATCATCATTACACTAAAGAAAATATATTTCCTTTGAATAGAAGTCGCCGCCTCATATATAGAGGTCGGCCTACAATCTCATCTTTGTTCCCGGGGTCAGTTGGTTGAGGTGGATGATACTTGTAAAGCTTTCCTCCGACCTACATAGGTCGGGCATGCAAACAACAACCTCCCCAGGTTGGGTGCCAGATATATGGGGATGCTCATGTAATACCCCGCCAAAGGCAGAATGCTACCGACATGAAACAAGATTGACCCATCTCTATAAGTATCTAAATTTATGAAAATCTGGCATGATGTATCCTAAAACCAGAGAGCATGGATCTTATTCCAGTACCAAAGCGATTCTAAAATAAACATCATATATCAAAATGGGCCACATGTCCACACCAAGATGAGGGCATTTTGGTAATTTTCGGATTGTGATATTTTGTATTACTGATTTTCTCATCTAAAAAAATAGAGAAAGAAAAAGAAATACAAAAAAAAATGAAAATGGAAGAAGAAACCAGAGAGAGGGAATAGGCAGGAGAGAGAAAGGAAAGAAGCTTCACGCCGGCGGACCACCTGCAACTGAAGCATCCGGCCACGGCGCACCTGCTGGTGGCCGGCGACGACGCAAGGATCGCCGGAATCGGTGAGAAAGAGAGGGAAACAGTCGCGAGATGGGTTTGACGAATCCGGCTCGTCGCTTCATTTCATAGTCCGAGCCACCCGCCAAATCGAAGCCCTCGACGAGTACTACAAGTATGCGGAGTTGATTTCACCGAACAGTGGCTGTTTGCACGTAAAACGAGGAAGGAACGCGTCCGTGTACTGTAGCACCCAGATGAACAGTAGCTCCAATCGGAATTTTGACGACACCGGCGTGTTCATATGGCCGTTGGGAGTCCGAATATGCCCTCAGAATTTTGATATAAGCTGGACTAGGAGTGTCCGCGAATCCAGGTAAGTACACTATGCTAGGATTTCCTTGGGTTTGTATGCTTTTAAAGTATAGGATTTAAAGAATCTGAAAAGATGAAAGTAGAACTTGACAAAGAATATGCTAGGAAACCTTTAGAGATTCAATTAGTAAGAACGTAAAAGAGAAAAGATTTAGTGAATGCGAGATATAGAAAATGTGTGAAACATGGAAAGCATGAAAACCTTGACATTTAACGCAAACTCGATAAATTACGGAAAACTGGATTATGAAAGTAATAAGTGATTGGACTTATAGTTGTGAGTATATCCATTAAAGCAAGATAACAAGTGTTTCCTCAAATCGGAAACATGTATATATTAAGATGATGACAGAAATGTACGAACACGAGTTATGAGGTATTAATAATATAAGTAAATGTTTGGTAGCACATGATATGCTTAGAAATGCTATTAAGAGTTGTGTATGTCTGAATGTATATAATATATAAATAATATGTAGATACGATTGGGAATGCACGGTATACATGAAACCCATGGAAAAATGGTAACTGTGATGGATAAGTTAGAATTTGTATGTGTTTATATATGAAATTATGCAATTGTATGCTAGTATAGTCAAATATATGTACATAGTATATGTTATGTTATGTTATGTTTGAATTGATAAAAACATATATACATGAATGCAAGCATTAACCTATATAAATGGAAGTATGTAATGGGAACAAGAATTGTTGCATGTTATGGATTTATGTGTATACATGATAGCGGATAAGTATATGTATAAGTATGTGTTATGAATATGTATGTACGCATGGCATGCATACATGTGCATACGTGATAGCAGTAACATATAGAGTATAAGTAAATATGAAAGAATGTATTGAGTGAATGAAAGCATAATGCATTGAACATGCATATTGGGTAATCTTTTTCTGAATTGCAGTTGAAACTAATTTTAAAGTTTAAAGTATTTAACAGTTTTAAATGTTTTCAAAACAAAAGTTTTAATGGATTTTATCGGGATTGGGGTATAAACCCATCCCAGTGAGATTTTATGAACAATTATGGAATTGACGGATTTCATATGGATTCGGGATTTGGGATTTGACCCATCCCAGTTGTATATTTTTGGAATTGACGGATATCATATGGATTCAGGATTTGGGATTTGACCCATTCCAGTTGTACACTAATTGGAATTGACGGATTTAGATACATGTGCACATGTGGAGGACTGAGGGGACGCTCTCAGATCTTCGAGCGAGACTAGGTGGACAGCGATACGTAACGCCCCTAGATCCTTAGCACTCAGATGGTACATTCTTGGGTGGAGATGCGCCTACGGGCGGAAATGCGCCTACGAGCGGAGATTTGGTGGCATGGTGGACGGCGATACGTAACGCCCCATGTCACCGGCAGGGTGTTTAGGGGGACGACGAGACGTAACGCCCCTAAAAACCGATGTATTTGGGGGGACGGTGATACGTAACGCCCCTGAACACCAGATGGATACTTTGGTATAAGATGACCATATATTGATTTCAGATTTCGATTTTCAGAAAAGGGATTTCAGATTTCAGTTTTCAGAAAAGAGTTTCAGAAAAGAACTTAGAAAGACGATTTTAGAGAGAAGTACAAGAAAGAGAAAAATTTTCAGAATGAGTTTTCAGAAAGCAGATTTTTAGTAAAATAGTTTTCTAGAACATAAAAAGGAAGGAAGTTTCAAATATGAATTTTTCGAAAAGGATTTTAAAGAATGTTTCCTAAATGGAATGTATTATAAAAAATTGTGAGTTTTCTAAAAAGAAAGAAAATTTCCAAGCAAAGTGAAGTTATGAGATGTCAATATGAATTAAAGTTTTTTATAATGTTCGTGTGATTCATGCATATGATGTTTGAGCACGATGATATTATTACTTATGTGTGTATATAAGATTGTCGATTGTATGTTGCATGGTAGAAGTGCTGGATAGGATCCGTTCGGATGGAATCCATCCCATACCTATTCTAAAATAGGTAATGGGTTCTATATGAGCATTGTTTGCACGAACCAGCACTAGTGCATACACATGATGATGAGATGCATATTTGATGTATATATAATTAATATGGATTATATATGATGAATCGATGATGTGTTAAATAGAATGGTAGGAATATAACTTTGATAATCCACCTGAGCTTGAGGTAGCGAAGTAAGAGAAAGATAAGAAGATAAGAAGATAATATGTATATGTGTATGAACACTGCTATATGATATGACGTGAATGTTATATATGTGACATCATGAATGTGTTAAGTATACTAGATAGAGGTAAAAGTTATAAGTAAGGATAAATGTGGATGCTTGTTGGTTATTGAATTATTCAAGTTAGAGAGGAACTACATGTTGTAACTTATATGGTTAAAAACAAAGGTAATGATTAAAAGAACAAAAAGGAGTATGCTTGACGTGTGTTGTGAACTAAAACGATTTTGTATACGAAGTGAAAGTTATATATATAAGTGACTTGTACATATGACTTCAAATCATTGATATATGATTAATGTAAAGACGATATGAGTTATATATGTGATAGTACGGATGATACGATGATATGTTAAGATTGATATACGTATGTATGCAATGATTTCAAATAAACAAGCTAGGCAGCATGACACAAGAAAACAGAAAGAGATGTGTGTGTGGATGTTCACATAAGAGGAATATAAGAAATAGAATGTTTGCCAATCGGCTAGGAAACAGACAGTATGAATAGTTGGTAATTTAGAGAATGTATGAATCACATAGAAATCCCAGGAATAATATATAAACTGGAATTCAAACCTTGCATGTGTATGATGCTCAAGGTATGAGCATAGTTACTTACTGAGTCTTATGACTCATTATACTACAGTGTTTGAGTTTTGCAAGTTGGCGACCTAAACGGTCGACCGTGGATTTCAGAGTTGTAGAGCAGTCGGATAGCAGCGTTGCAGTCAACCAGTCACCAAGTCTTGGGGGAAACAAAGAGTCCAGTAGTTTATGTTTTAGTTTGTATATGTTGTAATGTGCTAAGCACGAGTCTATTTTAGAAAAAGGTTTTTTGTATATGCGTATTTTCGGGCACGGAGCTCTGGTTGTATTATGTCTTTATGTTTGCATCGTATTTTAATTTAGGCCCTTAGATTGCATTGATGTTGAGATACCGGCCTGAGACCGAGATTTTATGTTCATGTTGTTTATGGATGCTGGCTATAGGCCAGGTTGCATGATGTTACGAATACATCATGCCGAAATTTTTCTAGAATCAGAGGATTATGGAGATGGGTTTAGTCAGTCTCCTGCCGGTAACATCACTGCTAAGGCGGGATGTTACATACCCATATCAAATTTTCGTATTTACATAATTACATATTGTCAATATAATGTCTTTACATTCAAAGCTCACGAATCATGGATTCGAAATCACAAAGTACATCACATAACATCAGAACTATTTCAATGCTGAAACATGAGGTCACATATTAATACTTCTCACAAGTAAATATAATTAAATCAATAACACTAACAAACTTTTTTCAATTCGGTTACTACTAACTCTAATACCAAAACTTATTTCTTCAATACCAAATCCATATTTCTTTTTCCTTCTTTATTCACGGTAACTTTATAATACCTAAACACTTGGGGTCCATTTGCATTCATACATATCGTAGAACACTTCTCTTATATATATACAAATACAATTTCATAATTCTTACACACATACTTACATAATATACTAATACATCTTAACAAACACGCTTTATAACCTCTGACATTCCCACCGGTTTCAAATCATCCATTCATTTCACATCAGCATATACAATCCATACATATCATGAGTTCTATCAAAAATATATATACACCCAAACATATTCACAATCATCATGCAAGCAACCACGAAGCATGCATAACAGTTGACACATCAAAGTTCACATCATCCAAAAATATATACATTCAACTGGTTTACACACACAATGTTCGTACGAAACTCATTACCTATTTTAGAATAGGTATGAGATGAATTTCGTCCGAATGAATTTCTAACCAGCTCGACTACTACACCGCAAATCATCCAATCAAACATACACACAGACGCACGCACCATATAATATAAACTCATCACCTTATTTCTCATAAACAATTACATACACAACAAACATTCAAACACAATTCAGATACTCATATATATACATATATTTCAAACATACAAGTATACACCTTATTACAAAATCAAATCTCTTATCTCTCACAGTCGTCATATCTCTTCATTTATCGTTCAATCATATTCACTTCAGAATTTCTATCTAGAAACTTTTAATTCAGTATCTTTACCAAATAAACATAGTCATTCGGAGAAGACTTATCTTATATTCATTCATCATCTCACTTAACCTTCCCAACCTCTAAACAAATAATCGCATGTGCGAAACGATAATAAACTTATTCACAGCTTATCATCACATACATATAGAAATCATTACGCGTTCATACACTTACATGCATCAATATATATATATAGGCATCAAAATCATCAAACTTTTCACCTCATATCATAAAAATGACAAAGTTCATACCTGTGATGGTCGACTAATTCAACTGTTCACGATCTCAAAGTTCTTCCTCAAATCCACCATTCAACTATCCTAAACCTTTCAATTATTTTTACATAAATGTATATGTAGGTATATATATACACGCATTTAAAATACAAAAAGAACGATTCGAGCATACATCACATGGGTTACTTACCTAGCTTCGCGAACACCCCAGGTCTTAGTCACATAAATGGCGAAAAGCCGTCACAATCGCGATTTATGGTATTCTCCACTTAACTACGATAAAATCCTTGATCTTTCTGGAACAACCAAATTAAGTTTGTTTTCAATGATTTCTGTTCCAATTGTCTTAAAATACAATTACAAAAAATTTCAAGTCACTAGTTCACCTAAATTCTCAGTTTACGCGTATTGGAAAATCTTCCGAAAAAGTTTCCGCAAATGCTATGGAAGGGTCCCGAACCCTTCAAACCTACCTGGATTTATCCAAACATGTTCATAATATCATATATAACTCATAACTATCATTAACATCAAAACACATCATTATACCCAAAAATCCACTTTTATTGGAAACTTGTAATTTCAATCGGATCAATCAAACTCATTCCGTTTTCACTCGGATTCTACTGAATGCTCGTATTCAATATACTAATACACAAATAATTCATTTTATGTCATTACGCTACTCTACGAAACTACTGGATATATCTGAATATTTAACGGAAAACTTGAAATTTGTGGATTTTTACCGGGAGGTCTTACCGAGATTTCGAGGCCATATACGGACTCCAACCGATCCCACGAACGCGCTGGAATCGAAGGAATTCCGATCGAAGTTACTGTTCATCATGGGTCACTATTCATCTGAATCATTTTCTCTCGATTCGCATGAAACCAATCGTCGTTTCGCAAAACCAACACCGCAGTCTTCTAGTATTCTCTGAGAGCTTCGATTTGGCGGGTGGCTCGGGCCATGAAATGAAGCGACGGGCCGGGATCGAGAAACTCAAAGCCGCACGTTTCCTTATATTTCACGTCATTTTTCAGTGACCTGGGGGCTGCCGTCGGCCACCACAAGGCGGGGGGTGGCCGTCGCACCAGTCGGCAATGGCCAGCAGGCCGCCGACGCGACTGGCAGAGGCTAGGAACGAATTTGGGGGGTGGGGGGGTCGAGTAGAGAGAGAGGAGAGCTTATGCCATTTTTGTGATTTCAGAAAACCTTGGGGTATTTATAGAAAACTTCCTAAAAATTTCATTCAGGCCCCTGTCATGGAACTTTCTAGAAATTTCATATTTTTGAAGCCTTTATGATACAAATTTCGAAAAATGTTCAACATGAAAGTTGTTCGTCTCAAAAAAATGAGTCTGATGGTGCACAAATCAGCTCAATCAAAATTTGTTTGAAAGTTTTATAGCCGGAACAAAAATATTTTATGCGTAGAAAGATAAAATCAGAAATCGCGTATGTAGTCCTCGAAACCACGCATTTTCCAATGCGACCAAGCTTCACTTTAAAAATATTCGGCACTATTTCCCAACACATAAACTCCGATATTATTTTCTGTAAAATGACTTACGAATTTTTATTTCGTAAGTCATTTTACGAAAAAAGACCTAACATTTTAGTTTGTCACCTTATTCATTAAGTGTTGGCCAACATGTGTGTACGGGCCAAATTTGGTCCAGGGGCAATTTCATCATTTTGCTTCAGGCCCAATACTGAACGCACCCCAGACCCTCCATTATAAGACCAGGGCCCAAGCTTCTACCTCAAAAGGAAGTCCCAAGGTTTGAAGTATATAGAGGCCCAAAGATTCACAAGCTCAGGCCCAGTGAAATACCACGTGCCCAAACAATGATCGGGGCTCACCCACGCCAGTCCACATAACGCCCAGGCTCATAAACACCATTCATAACCCATCCGTTCCAGCCTACAAACAGGCAAAACACAGTAATTATACCATATAAAGTCGACCGTTATCATGACCTAACGGACGAGAAATCAAAGGGCAATAAAGACACATGTATATATAGGAAATGAGGCTCCACGAGGAGGAAAAAGGGAACATTCAAGCTCTCATACTCATAGATTAAGAATACTCTTTCCATAGCTCTCAGCACTTCCCACTTACCGCCCACAGAGCAGCTCACGGGGATCAAGGTAATACCTGACATTGCTCATCTTTCTACGGTATTAACATCTCATTTTTATCACTGACTTGGGCGTCGGAGTGCCTACGGCACCCACCACACCGGTGGGTAGTACCTCCACACTCACCCTACCCTATTTGTTTTACAGGATTGCCAGTGCCCCCTCTACGAAATCTCGATTGTAGATGTCAGGTGAAAATTAGCGTCTACAGTTTCACACTCACCGTGGGGCCCCAGCGATTCATAGCATGCAAAGATCTCTCCATCTACGATCCTTTCAGACACACATACTTATATGGTGTCGGGCAACGAGCAGACTCCAAATCTTATGATCACCAAATTAGCCATCCTCCAAAGATAATTACAAACATTGGAGCGCATTTCTTCAACCTCCCAAATGCCCGAGGTTACGGGTCACCCCAACAATCCTATCATTTGATCCGATCTCTTATGAGCATTCAACAAGTGAAAATCCACCATCAGACGACCATCCATTAAATCACCAAGGAACCATATCTTTCTAGCAGGGCGATCACAATAAATCATTTCCCCCGTGCGAAAGGAAATTACCAGGTACACCTTGCATTTCTAAAAATCTCCCAATCGACATCAATATGTGGCTTGAGGCTTGTAATAGATGTCCTAGTAGGTATTACAATTTATAGTATGAGACTTATTATGGGTGTCTCAAGTCGACACTATAACTAGGTAATGGTTATGGATAGCTCAGTCGACATTCACAATGTCTGGAAGTTAGGGATGCCCCACTCGATATTAGAGTGTTGTTGAGGATGTCCCAATTGATATTACTTTATGTAGCTTGTCACTTGCTAAAGATTCCACTCGACACCCCACATAATGAGCTTACACTTGTTTAAGATTCCACCCGACATGAGATGGAAAAAGACTTAGCTTGACTGAGGTACCATTTGCCAAGACTCAGCCAAAATACCTATATGACAAAATGGATTGCCAACAACTTCATACTACATGCAATGATTGTTATCTCCCTCAAAGGACATAAGAGGATAGTCATTTTCTCCATACGACAAGAAGGTCATTAACTCCTCACAACATACAAAGATTGACATCTTCTCCAAATGACGAAGAAGATTGTTATTACTCCAGATGATATGTATGATTTACCATCTCCTCCAGACGTGAGACGACATAGATATAAGGTCATCTTCTTCAGACCACTGATCCATATAACATGGAAGGAATATCATCTCGCCCGAACCACGCAAAAGGATTGTTATCCCATGAATTGGAAGAATAATCATACGACATGTTTTTCATTTCCTTCAAATGACGTCGATGGAATGTCGTCCACTTCTGACTGCATGGAAGGATTACCAACTCTTCCGAACGACATAGGAAGCTATCCTTTCATTCTTCAAACGACACAAATGAGCTATCAGCCCATCAACCGGCCAAATCGCATAGATCAAAAATTGATTGCCCTACAGCCTAGGGATACAAGACGAGCCCAACCACTCAAAGACAGCCTATCATGGACGCCCATGTAATTTCAGCATGCAGACCGGCCCGGAAAGCCCACTACATGATAAATCCCATACAAAAAAAAACCCACGCGACAATAAGCATAAATAAGCGCTCAGCCCTCACCGAATCAGCACATAGGCTAGCAGTCCCACATCGATCATTTTAGGAGAAGCATGATAGGAGCTGAAGAAAAAAAACCAAACCCAGATAGCTTATTGCAAACAAGCTGCCCAAAATCTGAAAAAACGGACTGGGAACCACAAGGTAATAAAATACCAACCGGGACCATCATTCAGCCGAGTCACCGGGATCATCACTCAGCCGAGTCACCAGACTTGCTGGATTGAATCAGAAAGGTGTACTGTCGAAGCAAGGAGAAGGTTCACAAAACTAGGGTAGAAGATTGCAAAACCAAGGGCAAGTTCATTACCGCGTGGCTGAAATTTGGACATCTATGAAGCAAAGACATCCAGTGAAGCAAACTAGCACGAAAGCCACCGAGAACACATCCAAAGAAATTAAAGACACTGAGGGCACAAGGGATGCATCATCTTCACCAAACTTAATCATCCCATATATCATGCGACTGCAGAAAGAACGAGCGAACCACCCAGATGTCACCTTAAGGAACCCACGCAACACTTTTTTCATGCAGAAAGAGACAAACGACATACACCCACTAAGAAATAGCTTGCCCCCATCGACATATACTGAGGAATAACACCCGTAGGTAATCGGGGTAAACCCAAACTACACTTCTTCACGTAGAAAGTGTCGAACCATGCATGGTCCAGCCATCAGACATGCTTCCAACCAACGTGTATGTCTCCAGTAACGTGAATAACCAGTAATAATTGAAGACAATCCTGATCTTAGGAAGCAGGCGTGGCCGACCTTTGCCCAAGAAGAAGGAAAATCTCATTCTCCGGCTTTCATTCTAGGAAGAATCGACAGAATGAGGAGTGAGCAGTCTATAACCGGGGTTCTGGACTGGTCGAGAGATCCAACAGAACTAAGAAGAATGGCTTCAAGGGTGGAATAGATTTACCAAGCTCTATAAGCTCAACTTCTAAAGTTTACTCCTGAGTGGTGCATTGTGGAGGCTGCTCATGATGTAAGGGAGAAGGAGGTAGCTGCAATTCGTGTAGCAAAGGAACACGAGAATACGGCGAAATGGCTTTTGGTAATACTGAGGGTCTTGTGAGCAGTGGTCAATAGCTTTCTGGAGGAAATGTTACACGAAGCAGTACGCATTGACGTTAAGCCACAGGGGCGCTGTTTGCTTGTCTTTTGTTTCTTTTAAAAATCATACTTCCAACCTATTTGCAACGCATCAAGTCGATGTACCTGCACCTAACCAACATGCATGTACCCAACCGACGTGCATGAATCTAGTGAAAAGAATATCCTCCAGCCAATGTACAAGAATCCAGTAATGTGAATGTCCACCAGCCGATGTGCACGAATCCAGAAATGCGACTAAATGTATGGCATGCTTCTTTGAATGCAAGTGTATGGCATTCTATGTGACTTTTTGAGCCTCTTTCGTGGGCCAATACTTGCTGGACTTTGATCCTACAACGGACTTGGGCTGCTTTGGTGAGTGTGAAAATAACAACCATGTATTACGCTATTATGTCTCGAGGACTCCTTTTGACGTTCATCAAGTCCAGTAGAATGAAGATAATTGTGAACCTTCATCAGGTTTAAAAAAGTGGAGACCGGTTTAGAAACTTTGCAAGATCCAGTAGACTGGGGATAATCCGGGAGATAAAAAATAATAAACTTCCTCAACTAATTAATAGGATCATTTGTCCCCGCCGACATGCACTTCATATGTCAGGTATAAATATATTCCCTATTTACATACCATATATGTGGTTCACAGGCATTGTCATACAGTTCAATATCTAGACCTTCCTTTGGTCCGCTCGACATGTAGGCTCGATTTGGTCCCTCTTTGATACCAATCGAGTGAATATTTTCTTGGCCTTCATCAGGTCCAGTCGACGGGATCACCTCCCATGTGGCTTGTAATAGAGTCAAACGTAAGTTCTTTGACCTACCTCTGGTCCGCTCGACATGTAGGCTTGATTTGGTCCCTCTTGGATACCAATCGAGTGAATGTCTTCCTGGCCTTCATCAGGTCTAGTCGACCCTCTTATGTGGCTCGAAAAAGAGTCAATTGTTAGTTCTTTGACCTTCATTTGGTCCGCTCGACATGTAGGCTCGATTTGGTCCCTCTTTGATACCAATCGAGTGAATGTCTTCCTGGCCTTCATCAAGTCCAGCCAACCGGGGACATCCCCCACAGACTCATAATGGAGTCAAGTTGTAGACATGGATTACACATGTCGTATGACTTATATCTTCCTGGCCTCGTCAAGTCCAGTCGATCGGGGACATCCCCCACGGACTCATAATGGAGTCAAGTTGTAGACATGGGTTACACATGTCGTATGACTTATATCCTGAACCTTTATCTGGTTCAGTAGACCAGGGACATTCCCCATAGACTCATGTCGAGTCAAGTTGTAGACATGGACTACACATGTCGTATGACTTATATCCTGACCTACACCTAGTTCAATCGACTGGGTACTTCCCCAATGGCTCTGGTAGAGTCAAATTATCCCGACCATCATCTGGTTCGGCCCACTGGGTACTTCCCTAAAGGCTCATGTAGAGTCAAGTTCATAACCTGACATTCGTTTGGTTCAATCAATAGACAGCATCAACACTCGAGTACACCTACATATTATAGCCTCGTTCCAGGCCACACACGCGCTTTAGTACTCTCCAAGCCAAAGGCTCATTGACTTAGAGAGTAGGGGACAAACTGTACGGGCCAAATTTGGTCCATGGGCAATTTTGTCATTTTGCTTCAGGGCCAATACTGAACGCACCACAAACCCTCCATTATAAGACCAGGGCCCAAGCTTCTACCTCAAAAGGAAGTCCCAAGGTTTGAAGTATATAAAGGCCCAGAGATTCACAAGCTCAGGCCCAGTGAAATACCACATGCCCAAACCATGATCGGGGCTCACCCCACGCCAGTCCACAAACTGCCCAGGCTCATAAACACCGTTCATAACCCATCCGTCTCAGCCTACAAACGGGCAAAATGCAGTAATTGCACCATATGAAGTCGACCGTTATCATGACCTAACGGACGAGCAATCAAAGGGCAATAAAGACACATGTATATATAGGAAACGAGGCTCCACGAGGAGGAAAGAGGGAACATTCAAGCTCTCATACTCATAGCTTAAGAATACTCTTTCCATAGCTCTCAGCACCTCCCACCTACCGCCCACACGGCAGCTCACGTGGATCAAGGTAATATCTGACCTTGCTCCTCTTTCTACGGTATTAGCATCTCATTTCTGTCACTGACTTGGGCGTCGGAGTGCCTACGGCACCCACCACACCGGTGGGTAGTACCTCCACACCGGTGGGTAGTACCTCCACACTCACCCTACTCTCTTTGTTTTGCAGGATCGCCAGTGCCCATTCTACGAAATCTCGATTGTAGACGTCGGGTGAAAATCAGCGTCTACAATGTGTTTAATCTGTGTTTTTTTTTGTTTTTTTGAGTTCAGTCGCCCTTGATTTTTTTTTTTTCCACAAAAAATAAAATAAAATAAATTTCTTCCAAGGCAATAAATATATGTTTTTTTTTTTTTTTTACTTTAATTCTTCAAAATAAAATTTGTATTCATATTTATGTATCATTGAATATCTTCTTTCTTCTCCCCCCCCCCCCCCACCACACACATAAATATATATTTAAAATGTTATATATAAATATATATTTAAAATGTTATTTAAAATTTAAATAAAAATCGAAAAATTTAATCCTAAGTTGTAAACACCCCAACGGGAAGGTATCGAAATTAGGGAATGTCAAAATATAAAAATAAAACTATTACAATACAAAAAAAATCAAAGGCCAATTGATATATCATATATAAAAATCAACAATGTAAGTAAGATTAATTATTTTATTTATTTTGTATGATTTTTTAAACATTTCAATGTGATCAAATTCGGGATAAAACGTAATAGGATGAAGGCGCTAATGTGAAAAATTAGTAATGTTGCCTGCCATTTCTCAACTGATTTAGTGGTCTCTCCCTAGTTAATTTGAAGTAGTTTTAAGTCCTATGCCACGTATAATTTCTGTGGTTATGAGTAGACTCGGCCGAGGTTTTAGTTCAGAATCGGAACTGAACTGGAACTGGACCGGTAGAAACCGTCCGATTCTGGTTTATTTCGGTTCGGTTAGGGTTCCAACCTATCTGAACCGAAAATAACGGGACGGTTCCAACAATTCGAACCGGAATCGTTGGAACCGTCCGGTTCCAAGAACCGCACCGGAACTGTTGTCACGGTTCCGATTCTACGGAACCGTGATCCAATGGCTAGTGTCGTTGGATCATTGTAACGGCTATTAGCCGTTGGAAATCCAACGGCTCCTGCCCCAAATAAAAAATAAAATAAATTTTTTTATTTAATCAACTAATATATTATTACAATTTACAAATTTGTCCTTACTAACTTTAATAAAACGATTAGTTTTAGGGGCAATTTAGACATCACAAATATAATAAAAAATCTATAAATAGGGGTCATATTTTATTTTTTCAACACACCAATTCTCAATTCTCTAATAAATGGCAAGCTCATTTGAGAACACCATGTCCAATATCCCAACACAAGAGAGTGGTCATAGTTCCACTACCACTCGAAGAAGAGAAATTAAGCCTTGATCTTATGATATTTTCAAAATTCATTTTTATTTAGTCGAAACTGAAAATGAAGCAAGATCAATATGCAACTACTGTGGTGTTTCTTACAAATTTACTAGTGGCTATGGCAATATGAACAAGCATTTGGAGAGGCATCATCCCACCGAAATCGGAGTTGATACAACACAAACTCAAATGTCCAGGTTCGCATCATCTAGTAGAGGTACGAATTTTACAGATTTATTTAAATATTTCGATGATAAAAATAGAGAAGAATTTACTAAATTTACTTGTATGACGCATCTTTTTTTAAGTTTTTGTGAGAAAATTATTTTTACTAATTACTGTCGAAATGCTTTAAATCCTGCTGCATATAGAATGCCCAGAAATACTACAAAACGCCAAATATTTAAATTATACAAAGATGGTAAAATTATTTTAAATAAATTATTTAAAGATATTACATGTCGTATTTCTGTTTGTTCTGATATTTGGAGTGACCATTGGCAAACACATTCGTACATGGGTGTCATATATCATTGGATTGATGCATCATGGAACATGCAAGAAAAATTTATTGCATTTAGAGTTTTTGATGAAAAACATACTGCGCATAATATTTATAGAATGATTAAAGTAATTTTTGATGAATATGGTTTATTAGGTAAAATTTTAACAATTGATTTTGACAATGCATCTGCAAATACTGCATCAATTAGAGAATTAATAGAAATATGTCAACCAAATTTGGGGGGGGGGGGATTTTTTCATATTTGTTGTACATGTCATAAATAACATTTTATCCTACTCGATGGGATATTTGTGAAAGAATTTTACAAATATTAAAAGTTTTCAACGATACAACAAATATTTTCAGTGGTATTTATTATCCGACATCAAATTTATTTCTTGTTGAATATTTGAACATCTTTGGTATTCTACATGAGCATACTAATAGTGAATATGTTAATGATCTTGTGTTATATGAAGCTATTACTATATTGAAGAGAAAATAATTGAATTATTACATAGACATTCCATTATTATATCTTATTGCGACTGTTTTTAATCCAAGATTTAAATTAGAAGGTTTGAATTGTGGATTAGAAACTTATTATGAATTTTTAGAAATATCCGATGAAATTAATGTTAGCAAAATAGTAGATGCAGTAAAAAAAGATTTATTAGATTTATTTAATGATTATATTATTATATACAATTTGTAATCAGTAAGACAATGTAGTAGTAGCGAACATGTTCCTTCAAGTCTTGGCATAAGTGATCGTTGACTATTACAATGAAATAGAAAACATAAGACAAACATGATTGATAACCCGAAATTAGAAAATTATTTAACAATAAATTTCGAGTTTCCGCTGATAGTTTTGTAGGTAAAAATTTTCAAGTCCTGAACTGGTGGAATCGACATCAAAATATCTATCATGTGCTATCGATTATTGCTAAAGATGTACTCGCAGCACCTGTTTCCACCGTTGCAGTTGAATAAGCATTCAATTTATGAGGTAATATTTTGGAATGAAAAAGGTCTTCATTATATCCAAGCACCTTAGAAGCAACAATATGTGTCGATGATTGGACATGAGCAGATCTTAGGCAACAAGAAGATGCATCTGATGAATTTGAAGACTTGTTCGACAACACTACATCCGCAAGCGAAAGTGGAGCTGAAGGATCAACATGAGTACAAATAATGATGATGATTAAATAATTGTAAATTTGTAATGGGGTTAATGTAGGCATTGCATTTTCGCATGTGAAACCCGATGATGAGCCTCATTTGGAGGCACTACCTTTTGAGTCACGAAAGCCGCGGGAAACGGATATCGGAAGGGGAAATTCAGAATGAACAAGCTCATTGTCTTCGTTAGTGCTGCGTTCGCTACTTCGTTCGAACGGAAAACAGATTGCGGGTGTTTGTGTCGCGTTCGAGCAAGCGTTCGAACGGTGTCGGTAATTCTGGTTTTGCTGCTAGCCTCACACCCAGCCCATTTAGCTCCCCAAAGCCCATAAAACACATCCCAAATTAAATAAGTAAATATTAATATTAAACATTAAATAAAATATTAAACCATTACCAATTAATAAAATATTTACCTAACTTAAACTAAAATCATGCCTAATTTAAATAATTTGAATATATTATATACTAAAATTAAAAAGATGATATACCTAATTAAAATCAATCATAACCAATCAAATATTGTATTCTTAATCTAGCCAAGACATGTCCCCCAATCAAATCCATTGCTTTCCTTACCTAGCACTAAATCATATCCTTATTGAATGCACCAAATCCCTTCCTTGTGAGACAAGGTGAAGCCCTAACCCTTCTCTATATAAACAACCCCTAACCAAAGCCATTCCTCTCCTTCACACAACCTAAGTCACGCCCAAGCCCTAGAAACACACCAAGACTCAAGCCCAAAGCAAGAATCAAAACAGAAAATTTTTCTCTCCATCTCATCCCCCTTAGCCGTGAACACCATCTCCCTTGCACCCCTCCATAGCCGAATTTCTGTAGCCAACACATCCCCCCCATACGGCCCTTACAACCACTAAAACACCCCATAACAAACACTCAAAAACAGCCCCTGAATTACCTTAAAACAGCAGCCCAAATCCTTAAAAAACAGTAACATAAAAACTGCATAGATAATCTTAAAAATAATCACATACAACTGTACTAAGAACCCACACAAACTTGGAATAGTTCATTGAAAACGTTAAAACAGGTGGCCCGTGCAGTGAGCAGCAAGACAGAGGCCGAATATGAGCAGAACGGAGTTCGAACCGCGAGCAAAACAGCAAAGCAGTGAGCTAGGACGCTGAACCAGTGAACCAGAAAAGTTGCGGAGCTTTACCCCTTCCGATCTTCGTGGAACGCGAGTCCGAGAGACGGTTAAAAGGTTCGACCTGAGGGTACTTTTCACACCCATCTCTACGTGATTTTTGTTGTTGTTTATTTTGGATTATATATTTTACTTATTCGTTGAATCCTGTTTATGTATGATGTGTGTTGTGGGTATGGGATGAATGAGGAATGTGTTAACTCTCGCGGTATATCGGATGGAAACCCGGACATAAATTTCATAGCCGATTCCGAATGGACGGTAATATGATCTGTACTCGGGACACAACTCCACCTACCGCTTGAGTAAACGACACTATCTTTTGCCTTGTGTTGCTTTGGTTTGTTTATTTTTCGTCACTTGAATTCCGTATGTTGTTTATTTATGCATGATTCAATCAAGCGCACGGGCTTAGTGAGTTAGTCCAAAGGTCCTCCATTTGGGAGACAAAGAGCCGAAAAGGCCACCTTTGCGACACTACTTCGCTGCGCCGGTTGATGGTGTTTCGGTTGATGCAAGATACGTTCAATCGGGCATACTTAGTTTGATATTATTAATTTGATCTTTTATGCATGATTCAATCAAGCGCATGGGCTTAGTAAGTGGAATGAAAGATCCCTTATGGGGAGGGGTTAAAACCCGTTACCACAATGATTTGCCGCGCCGGTTGATGTGTGTTCGGATTGGATGTAAGATGTTTCAATCGGGCATACTTGGTTGATATGATTGATTCTATTTTTGTATGTGTGATGTGACGCGCATGGGCTTAGTATGTTGTTCTAAAGGTCCTCTCTTTGAGAGACCAAGAGCCCCAAAAGGCCACCTTTACGGCAGTATCGCTTCGCCGCGCCCTTTATTTTGTTGTTTATATATTGCGTCCCATTTCATGCATCAGGTTGTTCTCGTTCGAACGTGTTTACGAACGCAACTCGAACGCGCATACATTTTGCCTTATCATGCATCAGGTCTCATTTCCGTTCGAACGCGTTAACAAACGCCATACGAACATGAGCATTCTGTTTCATTTCCGTTCGAACGCGTTAACAAACGCCATACGAACGTGAGCATTCTGTTTCATTTCCGTTCGAACGCGTTTACGAACGCTACACGAACGCGCACCCACACTGAACTGAGTCCTCTTCATTAGATTTCATGCATAGTTTTCCTAGTAGCTATCTCCACATGTACAAATACAAATATGTTGATGTATTACAATTCATATGCTTATGTCATGATAAAATTTGAGTATTATTTCTTGCGGTATATCGGATGGAAACCAGACGTAAATTCCGTAGCCGATTCCGAATGGACGGTAGTGCGGTCTGTACTTGGGATACAATTCCACGTACCGCTTGGAAAAGTGCCCATATGTGTGCTTGTATGGTTAATATGTGTGCTTGTGTTTTCCTGAATGTAATATGCAAATGGTTGTATGTTCGTTGCTATTTTGATATATGTTAAGCATGCAATTTTAAACGTGAGATATATGTGAAATGTGTACATAAGTTTTATTTTGAATATGAGAATTTAGAAGCATGATACTCTTGGAAATAAGTGTTACTTAAGCTTGATTAAATTATTACATAAATCCTTTCATTACAAGTGACATAAGTAAGGGACCATTCCGAACCCAACGGTTTGAGGTCTTCCCTTGCGAGGGGTGAGTGCGGCCTTAAATCTTTGTCCCGTTCACACCGGGTGGCGACTCAATGTTATTTAGTACTTCCCCACTAGGTCGCGAGCCTAGGAACGGCGTCGCCCCAGATCCTGTGTTCCCACAGTCTGGCGACTCCATTGGGGATAGAAAGTTGGCCTCGAAATATTGTCTTGTAATGTTTGGATTTATGTTTTAATTGACCATGTCTATAGTGGATAAGTGTGGGGTTTAATCAAGGGCACTTTGAGGCTAGGTGATGGTTTGGTGTCTTCCTTCACTCACTACCTTTCTAGAAGGAAAAGCTGTGAGGAGCCTATATGGCCATCTACTCGTAGCCTTTGTGATGGACTAATTTGGAGGACCCGTTGTTTATTCCTGACACCAAGCGATAAGAGCCTAAGAGGCTTTGGGTATTTAATGAGCCTCGCTCCACCTTCCCTCTGGGGAATCTACTACGGGAAATCCATTTGACAGTCCGTCACACACCATAGCTCATGGCACGTACCTTAGTGTATAAAAAGGGATACGCTCACTTGGTCGCTTGAACCCTTGAGTGGGGAGACCTAGTTGTGGGCTATCCTTCGCCAGTGAGAGCCTTTGTCCATACTCTTGCAAATCCACACATAGACTGGTTTGTATGGTTAAAGTAACAATTATTTCCCTTGAGAATGTGCTTATGGACCATCCTCATTTGGATGCAGTTGGACTATTGTCAGAAATGCGGGCTTGCTGGGCCATTTAAACGGGCAAGTTCGTACTGTATGACTATTAGGCCAAGGCTTCTGAAATGTTGATGGGCCATTATGTAAAAATTATTATGTTATGTTTGCATTATCTCCCTTCTATGCTTATGTTGGGAACATCATGTTTGGATCCATTTGGACATTTGTCATGGGATATGGGCTTGTTGGGCCATTTAAACTGGGACAATGATGTATTCCATGACTATTGGGCCAAAGGCGTCTAAGTGTTGGTGGGCCACCTGTTCTTGTTTTCGGAATATTATCATTTGGATTTAGTTGGGCTCTTTGCCATAAGACATGAACTCGTTGGGCCATTTAAACTGGGACGGGTTCACCTTATGACAGTTGTCCCAAAGCTTCTAAAATGATAATAGGCCGATTTGTTTGAGAATTTTATTTGATTTAATATATGTTATATATTCTTATGCATATCATGCATGCATATACCTTGTTGACATCCTCTGTGTCTTAAAAGACACCATAGATACCGTTTGGGTTAGAGAATGAACCAGACTCACTAAAAGAACAAGTATGAGTGAATCCGATAATGAGGTGTCCCGTATGGATCAGTTAGAGAATGGTCTCGCCAAGATCACTGAACAGTTGCAGGCTTTGACTACTGCTATGGCTGGTATAGCTGGGTCTCGTGCCGGGGTTCATTCTGGGGGATGTGAGCAAGAGGAATCTCCGAACAGATTGGGGGATGATATATCCCGCTTTTGTGATGATATGGCAGAGTATGCAGCAGGCAGAGTATCTGGGTCTCAGACAGAGTTACAGAAACTTCGGGATCAGGTTGAGTCGGTTACCCGCAAGATGAGGGGTAAGAATGAGGATTGCTGGATTATGACACATTGACTTTGAGGAACAGTCGCCTGCACAGTTCAAGATGCCGGATATGGCTAAGTTCAAACGGGAAAGGGATCCGAGGGTGCATCTGACAGTTTGTATCAGTCATGAGTTCAGTTGGTTATCTCAGCGCCAGGTACAGAAAATGTTTTGGAATTTCGCTTGAAGGAGCTCCCGTGGTATGGTACCACAGTTTGGAGAAGAAAGTAACAGGAAGATTGGAGGGAGTTGGCCGATGCTTTCCTAAAGCAATATGTCAATGACTTGGAGATCGATCTGTCACTCCGTGATCTGGAGAATGTTAAGCCAGAAACGGAGGAGAGTTTTAAGAGTATGTGGACCGGTGAAGGGGTCAAGTTATTGAAATGTGACCAGGCCTTCGGAGAAGGATCAGATCAAGATGATTATCAAGGGCACCAAGCCCTCCATTTATGGCAAGTTGAGGAGGATGAACTCCATGATCGCAGGAATTCGGCAGTTGAGGGAAACTGTCATGGATTAGTGAGAGAAGAGGCCGAGAATAGAAAATTCATGGTTCTGAACAGGAGCCCATTGGGGGAACATCGGGAACAAAGCCCGTTTATGCTGAAATTGCTGCTATCCGGAACAGGCAGTTTTCCAACTTGGGAAGGCCCTGTCTAAGGTGGCTAGAGAAATTGAAGAGACAAGGCTTTGAAAACCCTGGAACCAACCCACCTTACCCATCCCCTACATCACATTATAACCTAAGCCTTTACTGCCATTTCCACCAACCACAAAGGCCATGACACCGACAACTGCGCCCGACTCCGCCATGAAGTCCAAGAACTAATAGACTCCAAGAAAATACCCAACCCGAAACAGACAGCCCGATACACACAGAAACCCCTTACCCAACTACCGTGCCATACCACCACCAGCCTACATGATCAATTCTGGCTCCCAGAAGACCTTGTCCTAAAATCCTTTCACCCTCAAGCCTTTTGCTGGGAATCTGGATAGTACTAGTGAGGATGAGTTTGAGCAGAAGAAAATTTTTGGCTTGATTTCTCTAGCAGTGATGCGGAG
>SKCR01004729.1:0-27510 GCA_019454045.1 Zanthoxylum bungeanum | reverse complement strand
CTTGACTTTGGCCAATAAAAATTGTATGCTATTTAACCTAGGTAGATCTCCATAATCAATTGGATCTCATCCAATTCCTAGATCCGGTTAGGTGGACATCCAAGTCCGAAACATATATATAATGTCAATGTATCCATTACATTTTCCTAACCCTATCCTCCGAATCATCTAGGCCTTGACTTTGGCCAAAAACAAACCTAATGATTCCAGTTAAGCGGGACCCATTGACGAGGAAAGTTTCGTAATCAATGTCATTGGACAAAAAGTGATCTTGACTTTGGCCAATAAAATCACGATTTGGACAAGACACCGATATACAACAAAACTCTCATGATTCAAGTACATCCTTGATTGACAAAGGTCTTGACTTTGGTAAAAAACAAACCAATGCCAACTTCGGATCTTGAACAAGAACCATTCAATGGAAGGATATTTGCTTAATATAAATTGAGGGATTTTCGCGTAATTGGCACCAATTTATTTATCTTTGTTAGGTCTCATCATCATACACCCTTAAGCATGCTTCTAAAACATCATAAAGCACTTAAAGTAAATTAATAGTGATATGCGGATGGATATATAAACAACTTATTCCTAGAACAAATCACTCCCTTTCCTCTCCCCGCTAGCACTATTCTACTTCTACCCAATTACATAATACATAAGAGAAACCTCATTTACTTTAGGGGAATTAGGTGAGAAGAGAATACAAAGAGATAAAGAGATAAGGCTGGACACGCAGGTCCATTTATAAATTCCAAATTTACAATAATTTCTAAAATTACCCTTCCCTTCTAATATCCATCCGATATACACTATTCATTCATCACATACATATATATTCAAACAAGACATGCTTCTACAACCAATCTAATCCAATTAATTAGTCTTTGTTTAAGTGATCATCCAATGTTCAAACAACGGTTTGATTTTGCGCGAGTCAAACCTCGATTGAGAATGAGTACATAAGGTACGAATTCGCGAATTATATCGAACTACTTATTAAATCTAATTTAATTCGTATTCAATACTAATTCAATTATTTAATTCCAAATTAAATGTTTACACTTTTAATGGCTTTAAAGACTTAGATTCTAAATCTAATTCTATTGGGTCCAAAGCCCAACTAACATCCAATGTTTAATTTATTCAAGTCAAATGGGCTTTCAATTGATTTATTAAGGCTTGGGCTTTGGTCAATGTGGGTCAAACCCATTACCAAGCCCCAAATAAGGAATCACCCTTAAATGCCATAAAACCAATTTTAAGCCCATAAGGCCCAATTAAATTATTAAAGCCCATTATATTATATTTGGACTTAATGGAGTGATTTAGGCCCAATTGGATCCAATCCTTTTGGCCCAAATCTACTTGGTCCAACCAAGCCCATTATGCCCAAATACAATATTAAAAGCCCAATTCACCAATTAAGCCCATTAATTAAATTTTAATATTCCAACATTAATGTCCAATTAATTAAGTGTAATACAAGATTAATATATTAAACCAAATATTTCAAAAATACCCATTTAATTTATTAATCATGTAATTTTCAAATAAATGTCCAACATTAATTTTAACAAAAATCAACTCCTTTACATGTCCATTATGTATTCGGCCAAGGTGAGTTTTTGTGTCGATTTGTTTTTCAATCCGATTGAATTACTAATCTACGTCCCGTATACGTTCTAAGTCATCCAATGATCTTAAACACAAAAAATTCCAATACATCCAATGTTCATACCCATTCGGCCAAGGTTAATTTTTGGGGAAAAATCATCCAATGCATTTTTCATAAATTGATTCCATATTATGTCATATTACATAAATATATAGCATACTCATTCATCAAATTTCACAAGAACATGCTTCAATCAATTTTACCCAAATTTTAACCTAATATATTTCATGCTTAAACCTAGCTCAATGATACCATTGTTGGTTTCTATAATATGTCCCAAACAAAGATTAAGCATATGAAATATAATAATGAATATATATTAAACTTGAAGCATGGCGGAATCATACTTACAAAGTTCTTGTGATGAAGATGATGAACAAATGGTGGAAGCTCCAAGTGTGGTGATTTCGGCCAGGAAGACAAGAGTGGAAAGCTCCAAACTTTGTGTATTCCAAGCTCTTTGATGGTTTCCCTATCACCTCTTATGATCCCTTGTAAGGTGCTAGCCTTGCATGTGAGTAGATGTTCCAAACAACCACAATATCTTCAAGCTTTTGCAACCAAAAATGAAGAAAATGGAGACCCCAAAACTGTTTCAGGTTTCGGCATTAGAGAGAGAGAAGAGATTTTTTTTTGTTAAATTAATTTTTGTTACCAAAAATCAATTTATATTTATGCCATAATGTTTATTAAATTAATAATAAAATTATGACACCAACCATGCAATGGCTTAGAGTGTCAAACACTCAAACTCCATGCAAAACAATTGAGTGTAAGACACTATCACCATGCAATGCATTATCAATAAAATAATACATATAATGACATGTGTCATGTGGGGCCCCACACGTTTCCAAATGAAAGTGGGCCCACGTGCACTCACGCGTTCGGTTCGTATTTCCGAATACCGAACTTACGTCGCGACGTTAATTAATCGATTTAAATAAATAATTGCGCCTGGCGTAATTATTATTTACGTCGCTAACGAACTAATTCTAAATTAACTCGTATGCCCGAATTAAAATCTAATTTTAATTTCGCATCGAAATCGAATTTCGATTATTTATCGAATATAATAATTTTATCCATTAATTCCAATTAATCGTTCTCTCTCTAAACAAGGCACTTTATCCAAGATAAAGTTTCTCCGCAATTAATCCAAGATTAACTAAGTCCGAATCAAATATCATAGGTGAATCTTCAGGAAGCGACCCAAGAGATCTCCGGATATATTGCAGTAAATACGGTCGTCGGATAATCCGAGCACGTACGTACCTCGTACTACGTCTTACCGATTCACAAGACAAGGTGGCTTCTAGCAAAGCGCCATGCCTACCCAATTCTCCAGAAATATTCTTATAGAATATAAGATCTATATCAAGCGTAGTATACCGTAGTATTGCGTACATCGATCCAGTATCGGACGATCACATGTTAGGCCTAGGGCTGGGATGTGTCTGCCCCGTACGAAACATATATCGGACATCAAGCAACCAGTCTCTTTAAATCGGACAATCCTGGAGGTCTGGTCTATATGATATCCCGACGTTGCAACCTTTTATGAGTATAGTTCCTGACCTGTCAATGTCCCGACGGTTGCAACCTTTTATAGAGTACTAGTTCGTGTCCTCGTGATCATCACCTCCATATTCTGAAGTGATACTTCCATCTTGACATCTCATCCAGTACACTACGATTCTCGATAAACCCAGAAGAGGTGTACACAGAACCGGTTAGGTCCCCAACCACACACCAAACCAAAGTTTACCGATTGTCGCAATACTAGCGATGTAAGTCTCAGGTTAAGACCATATACACCTACTCTGATGCGGCCATCCCATAGACACGCAGACATACTACCAATGGGATTCCGCGGGGTCTATCCAGAGCGAAGCTGTTTTCCGTACCATCGGTAAAACACAACCTCCTATCGCACTTGCATAAGTATCCATACTTAAATATATGAGAACTATGCCGTTGTGCCCTCACAACATGCACAAGCGCAATACTAGTCTATTCCGCATTATCGATGTCCGATCTCGATAATACTACTCCGACTAGGGATATTTAATGATTAAACCTTTATGGATTGATACTGTCTCATATCATCTCAATCCGGTATTAATCATATGGACTTTCGCCATTTATATATCAAAGTAAATAATATTACAAAACGGCAAAAGGCAATTTCATTATCACATAGTTAATTTTGCACAATAATACAATATCATTTACAAACAGTGACGCTATGGGACATAATGTCTAACAAAAAGACCCAGAGATTGAAGCATCTCACACCCGGTGGTTCGGGAACAGACCCAGAGGTCGAATCAGCTCGACATCAACTCAATTCGGGAACAAGACCAAGAGATCAAAGCATCTCACACTCGGTGGTTCCAGAACAAGCCCCAGAGGTCGAAGCACCTCACCATCAATTCAACTCAATTGGGAAAAAGACCCAGAGATGGAGCATCTCACACCACGGTGGTTCGGGAACAAGACCCAGATGGTCGAAGCAGCTCGACATCACCTCAATTCGGGAACAAGACCAAGAGAACAAAGCAGCTCACACTCGGTGGTTCCAGAACAAGCCCCAGAGGTCGAAGCACCTCGCCATCACTCAACTGAATTGGAAAAAGACCGAGATCGTGAAGCATCTCACACCCGGTGGTTCGGAACAAGACCCAGATGTCGAATCAGCTCGACATCACTCAATTCGGGAACAAGAAAAGATCAAAGCATCTCACACTCGGTGGTTCCAGAACAAGCCCCAGAGGTCGAAGCACCTCACCATAAACTCAACTCAATTGGGAAAAAGACCCAGAGATTGAAGAATCTCACACCCGGTGGTTCGGGAATAAGACCCACAGGTCGACAGCAGCAGCTCGACATCAACTCAATTCAATAACAAGACCCAGATCGAAGCATCTCACACTCTCGGTGGTTCAGGAACAAGACCCAGAGGTCGAAGCACCTCACCATCAACTCAACATTTGGGAATAAGACGCAGAGATAAAAGGCATCTCACACTCGTGGATCGGGAATAAAACCCAGGGGTCAAAGCACCTGGCCATCAACTCAACTCAATCGTCAACAAGACCCAGAGATCGAAACATCTCACACTCGTAATTCGGGAATAAAACCCAGGGTAAAGTACATATCGCCATCAACTCAACTCAATTCAGAACAAGACGCAGAGATCTAAGCATCTCACACTCGGTGGTTTGGGAACAAAACCCAGAGGTCGAAGCACTTGGCCATCAACTCAATTCAGTTCGGGAATAGGACCCAGAGATCGAAGCATCTCACACTCGGTGGTTAGGGAACAAAACTCAGGGGTCAAAGCACCTCGCTATCAACTCAACTCAATTCGGGAACAAAACCCAGATATCGAAGCATCTCACACTTGGTGTTCGGGAACAAGACCCATAGGTCGAAGCACCTCGCCATCAACTAAACTAAATTCGAGAACAAGACCTAAAGATCGAAGCATCTCACACTCGGTGGTTCGGGAACAAGACCCAGAAGTCGAAGCACCTCGCCAACAACTAAACTCAGTTTGGGAACAAGACCGAATCTAAGCATCTCACACTCGGTGGTTCGTGAACAAAACCCAAGGGTCAAAGCACCTCGCCATCAAATCAACTCAGTTCAGGAACAGACCCATATATTGAAGCTCTCAACACTCGGTGGTTCGGGAACAAAACCCATGGGTCAAAGCACCTAGCCATCAATTCAACTCAATTCGGGAACAAGTCCCAGAGATCGAAACATCTCACACTCGGTGATTCGGGAATAAAACCCAGGGGTCAAAGCACCTCGCTATCAACTCAACTCAATACGGGAACGAGACCCAGAGATCGAAGCATCTAACACTCGGTGGTTCAGGAACAGGACCCTTGTGTTAAATCACCTCGCCATCAACTCAACTCAATTCGGAACAAGACCCAGAGATCGAAACATCTCACACTCTGTAATTCGGGAATAAAACCCGGGGTGAAAGCACATCGCCATCAACTCAACTCAATTCAGGAACAAGACGCAGAGATCTAAGCATCTCACACTCGGTGGTTTGGGAACAAAACCCAGAGGTCGAAGCACTTGGCCATCAACTCAATTCAGTTCGGGAATAGGACCCAGAGATCGAAGCATCTAACACTCGGTGGTTAGGGAACAAAACTCAGGGGTCAAAGCCCCTCGCCATCAACTCAACTCAATTCGGGAACAAGACCAAGAGATCAAGCATCTCACACTCGGTGGTCCAGAACAAGCCCCAGAGGTCGAAGCACCTCACCATCAATTCAACTCAATTGGGAAAAAGACCCAGAGATGGAAGCATCTCACACCGGTGGTTCGGGAACAAGACCCAGAGGTCGAAGCAGCTCGACATAACTCTTCGGGAACAAGACCAAGAGAACAAAGCAGCTCACACTCGGTGGTTCCAGAACAAGCCCCAGAGGTCGAAGCACCTCGCCATCAACTCAACTGAATTGGGAAAAAGACCGAGAGATTGAAGCATCTCACACCCGGTGGTTCGGGAACAAGACCCAGATGTCGAATCAGCTCGACATCAACTCAATTCGGGAACAAGACCAAGAGATCAAAGCATCTCACACTCGGTGGTTCCAGAACAAGCCCCAGAGGTCGAAGCACCTCACCATAAACTCAACTCAATTGGGAAAAGACCAGAGATTGAAGAATCTCACACACCCGGTGGTTCGGGAATAAGACCCACAGGTCGAAGCAGCTCGACATCAACTCAATTCAATAACAAGACCCAGAGATCGAAGCATCTCACACTCGGTGGTTCAGGAACAAGACCCAGAGGTCGAAGCACCTCACCATCAACTCAAATCAGTTTGGGAATAAGACGCAGAGATAAAAGCATCTCACACTCGGTGGATCGGGAATAAAACCCAGGGGTCAAAGCACCTGGCCATCAACTCAACTCAATTCGTCAACAAGACCCAGAGATCGAAACATCTCACACTCGGTAATTCGGGAATAAAACCCAGGGGTGAAAGTACATCGCCATCAACTCAACTCAATTCAGGAACAAGACGCAGAGATCTAAGCATCTCACACTCGTGTTTGGGAACAAAACCCAGAGGTCGAAGCACTTGGCCATCAACTCAATTCAGTTCGGGAATAGGACCCAGAGATCGAAGCATCTCACACTCGGTGGTTAGGGAACAAAACTCAGGGGTCAAAGCACCTCGCTATCAACTCAACTCAATTCGGGAACAAAACCCAGAGATCGAAGCATCTCCACACTTGGTGTTCGGGAACAAGACCCATAGGTCGAAGCACCTCGCCATCAACTAAACTAAATTCGAGAACAAGACCTAAAGATCGAAGCATCTCACACTCGGTGGTTCGGGAACAAGACCCAGAAGTCGAAGCACCTCGCCAACAACTAAACTCAGTTTGGGAACAAGACCCAGAGATCTAAGCATCTCACACTCGGTGGTTCGTGAACAAAACCCAAGGGTCAAAGCACCTCGCCATCAAATCAACTCAGTTCAGGAACAAGACCCATATATTGAAGCATCTCACACTCGGTGGTTCGGGAACAAAACCCATGGGTCAAAGCACCTAGCCATCAATTCAACTCAATTCGGGAACAAGTCCCAGAGATCGAAACATCTCACACTCGGTGATTCGGGAATAAAACCCAGGGGTCAAAGCACCTCGCTATCAACTCAACTCAATACGGGAACGAGACCCAGAGATCGAAGCATCTAACACTCGGTGGTTCAGGAACAGGACCCTTGTGTTAAATCACCTCGCCATCAACTCAACTCAATTCGGGAACAAGACCCAGAGATCGAAACATCTCACACTCTGTAATTCGGGAATAAAACCCAGGGGTGAAAGCACATCGCCATCAACTCAACTCAATTCAGGAACAAGACGCAGAGATCTAAGCATCTCACACTCGGTGGTTTGGGAACAAAACCCAGAGGTCGAAGCACTTGGCCATCAACTCAATTCAGTTCGGGAATAGGACCCAGAGATCGAAGCATCTAACACTCGGTGGTTAGGGAACAAAACTCAGGGGTCAAAGCACCTCGCCATCAACTCAACTCAATTCGGGAACAAGACCAAGAGATCAAAGCATCTCACACTCGGTGGTTCCAGAACAAGCCCAAGAGGTCGAAGCACCTCGCCATCAACTCAACTGAATTGGGAAAAAGACCCAGAGATTGAAGCATCTCACACCCGGTGGTTCGGGAACAAGACCCAGAGGTCGAATCAGCTCGACATCAACTCAATTCGGGAACAAGACCAAGAGATCAAAGCATCTCACACTCGGTGGTTCCAGAACATGCCCCAGAGGTCGAAGCACCTCACCACTCACCAAACTCAAATCATTGGGAAAAAGACCCAGAGATTGAAGAATCTCACACCCGGTGGTTCGGAACAAGACCCACAGGTCGAAGCAGCTCGACATCAACTCAATTCAATAACAAGACCCAGAGATCGAAGCATCTCACACTCGGTGGTTCAGGAACAAGACCCAGAGGTCGAAGCACCTCACCATCAACTCAAATCAGTTTGGGAATAAGACGCAGAGATCAAAGCATCTCACATTCGGTGGATCGGGAATAAAACCCAGGGGTCAAAGCACCTGGCCATCAACTCAACTCAATTCGTCAACAAGACCCAGAGATCGAAACATCTCACACTCGGTAATTCGGGAATAAAACCCAGGGGTGAAAGCACATCGCCATCAACTCAACTCAATTCAGGAACAAGACGCAGAGATCTAAGCATCTCACACTCGGTGGTTTGGGAACAAAACCCAGAGGTCGAAGCACTTGGCCATCAACTCAATTCAGTTCGGGAATAGGACCCAGAGATCGAAGCATCTCACACTCGGTGGTTAGGGAACAAAACTCAGGGGTCAAAGCACCTCGCCATCAACTCAACTCAATTCGGGAACAAAACCCAGAGATCGAAGCATCTCACACTTGGTGGTTCGGGAACAAGACCCAGAGGTCGAAGCACCTCGCCATCAACTAAACTAAATTCGAGAACAAGACCTAAAGATCGAAGCATCTCACACTCGGTGGTTCGGGAACAAGACCCAGAAGTCGAAGCACCTCGCCAACAACTAAACTCAGTTTGGGAACAAGACCCAGAGATCTAAGCATCTCACACTCGGTGGTTCGTGAACAAAACCCAAGGGTCAAAGCACCTCGCCATCAAATCAACTCAGTTCAGGAACAAGACCCATATATTGAAGCATCTCACACTCGGTGGTTCGGGAACAAAACCCAGGTGTCAAAGCACCTAGCCATCAATTCAACTCAATTCGGGAACAAGTCCCAGAGATCGAAACATCTCACACTCGGTGATTCGGGAAAAAACCCAGGGGTCAAAACACCTCGCTATCAACTCAACTCAATACGGGAATGAGACCCAGAGATCGAAGCATCTCACACTCGGTGGTTCAGGAACAGGACCCTTGTGTTAAATCACCTCGCCATCAACTCAACTCAATTCGGGAACAAGACCAGAGATCGAAACATCTCACACTCTGTAATTCGGGAATAAAACCCAGGGGTGAAAGCACATCGCCATCAACTCAACTCAATTCAGGAACAAGACGCAGAGATCTAAGCATCTCACACTCGCGTGGTTTGGGAACAAAACCCAGAGGTCGAAGCACTTGGCCATCACTCAATTCATTTCGGGAATAGGACCCAGAGATCGAAGCATCTAACACTGGTGGTTAGGGAACAACAAAACTCAGGGGTCAAAGCACCTCGCCATCAACTCAACTCAATTCGGGAACAAGACCAAGAGATCAAAGCATCTCACACTCGGTGGTTCCAGAACAAGCCCCAGAGGTCGAAGCACCTCGCCATCAACTCAACTGAATTGGGAAAAAGACCCAGAGATTGAAGCATCTCACACCCGGTGGTTCGGGAACAAGACCCAGAGGTCGAATCAGCTCGACATCAACTCAATTCGGGAACAAGACCAAGAGATCAAGCATCTCACACCTCGGTGGTTCCAGAAAACATGCCCCAGAGGTCGAAGCACCTCACCATCAACTCAACTCAATTGGGAAAAAGACCCAGAGATTGAAGAATCTCACACCCGTGGTTCGGGAACAAGACCCACAGGTCGAAGCAGCTCGACATCAACTCAATTCAATAACAAGACCCAGAGATCGAAGCATCTCACACTCGGTGTTCAGGAACAAGACCCAGAGGTCGAAGCACCTCACCATCAACTCAAATCAGTTTGGGAATAAGACGCAGAGATCAAAGCATCTCACACTCGGTGGATCGGGAATAAAACCCAGGGGTCAAAGCACCTGGCCATCAACTCAAATCAATTCGTCAACAAGACCCAGAGATCGAAACATCTCACACTCGGTAAATCGGGAATAAAACCCAGGGGTGAAAGCATATCGCCATCAACTCAACTCAATTCAGGAACAAGACGCAGAGATCTAAGCATCTCACACTCGGTGGTTTGGGAACAAAACCCAGAGGTCGAAGCACTTGGCCATCAACTCAATTCAGTTCGGGAATAGGACCCAGAGATCGAAGCATCTCACACTCGGTGGTTAGGGAACAAAACTCAGGGGTCAAAGCACCTCGCCATCAACTCAACTCAATTCGGGAACAAGACCCAGAGATCGAAGCATCTCACACTTGGTGGTTCGGGAACAAGACCCAGAGGTCGAAGCACCTCGCCATCAACTCAACTAAATTCGAGAACAAGACCTAAGATCGAAGCATCTCAACTCGGTGGTTCGGGAACAAGACCAGAAGTCGAAGCACCTCGCCAACAACTAAACTCAGTTTGGGAACAAGACCTAGAGATCTAAGCATCTCACACTCGGTGGTCGTGAACAAAACCCAAGGGTCAAAGCACCTCGCCATCAAATCAACTCAGTTCAGGAACAAGACCCATATATTGAAGCATCTCACACTCGGTGGTTCGGGAACAAAACCCAGGGGTCAAAGCCACTAGCCATCAATTCAACTCAATTCGGGAACAAGTCCCAGAGATCGAAACATCTCACACTCGGTGATTCGGGAATAAAAAACCAGGGGTCAAAGCACCTCGCTATCAACTCAACTCATACGGGAACGAGACCCAGAGATCGAAGCATCTCACACTCGGTGGTTCGGAATAAGACCCTTGTGTTAAATCACCTCTCCATCAACTCAACTCAATTCGGGAACAAGACCAGAGATCGAAACATCTCACACTCGTAATTCGGAATAAAACCCAGGGGTGAAAGCACATCGCCATCAACTCAACTCAATTCAGGAACAAGACGCAGAGATCTAAGCATCTCACACTCGGTGGTTTGGGAACAAAACCCAGAGGTCGAAGCACTTGGCCATCAACTCAATTCAGTTCGGGAATAGGACCCAGAGATCGAAGCATCTAACACTCGGTGGTTAGGGAACCAAACTCAGGGGTCAAAGCACCTCGCCATCAACTCAACTCAATTCGGGAACAAGACCCAGAGATCGAAGCATCTCACACTTGGTGGTTCGGGAACAAGACCCAGAGGTCGAAGCACCTCGCCATCAACTAACTAAATTCGAGAACAAGACCTAAATATCGAAGCATCTCACACTCGGTGGTTCGGGAACAAGACCCAGAAGTCGAAGTACCTCGCCAACAAGCTAAACTCAGTTTGGGAACAAGACCCAGAGATCTAAGCATCACACACTCGGTGGTTCGTGAACAAAACCCAAGGGTCAAAGCTCCTCGCCATCAAATCAACTCAGTTCGGGAACAAGACCCATATATCGAAGCATCTCACACTCGGTGGTTCGGGAACAAAACCCAGGGGTCAAAGCACCTAGCCATCAATTCAACTCAATTCGGGAACAAGTCCCAGAGATCGAAACATCTCACACTCGGTGATTCGGGAATAAAACCCAGGGGTCAAAGCACCTCGCTATCAACTCAACTCAATTCGGGAACGAGACCCAGAGATCGAAGCATCTCACACTCGGTGGTTCAGGAACAAGACCCTTGTGTTAAAGCACCTCGCCATCAACTCAACTCAATTCGGGAACAAGACCCAGAGATCTAAGCATCTCACACTCGGTGGTTCGGGAATAAATCCCAGAGGTCTAAGCACCTCCCCATCAACTCAATTCAGTTCGGGAATAAGACCCAGAGATCGAAGCATCTCACACTCGATGGTTCGGGGACAAGACCTAGAGGTCGAAGCCCCTCACCATCAACTCAACTCAGTTTGGGAACAAGACCCAGAGATCGAAGCATCTCAAACTCGGTGGTTCGGGAACAAGTCCCAGAGGTCGAAGCACCTCACCATCAACTCAACTCAATTCGCGAACAAGACCCAGAGATCGAAGCATCTCACACTCGATGGTTCGGGAAGAAGACCCAGAGGTCGAAGCACCTCGTCCTCAACTCAAGACAGTTTGGGAACAAGACCCAGAGATCGAAGCATCTCACACTCGGTGGTTCGGGAACAAAACTCGGGGGTCAAAGCACCTCGCCTTCAACTCAACTCAATTCGGGAACAAGACCCAGAGATCAAAGCATCTCACACTCGGTGGTTCCAGAACAAGCCCCAGAGGTCGAAGCACCTCACCATCAATTCAACTCAATTGGGAAAAAGACCCAGAGATTGAAGCATCTCACACCCGGTGGTTCGGGAACAAGACCCAGAGGTCGAAGCAGCTCGACATTAACTCAATTCGGGAACAAGACCAAGAGAACAAAGCATCTCACACTCGGTGGTTCCAGAACAAGCCCCAGAGGTCGAAGCACCTCGCCATCAACTCAACTGAATGGGGAAAAAGACCCAGAGATTGAAGCATCTCACACCCGGTGGTTCGGGAACAAGACCCAGAGGTCGAATCAGCTCGACATCAACTCAATTCGGGAACAAGACCAAGAGATCAAAGCATCTCACACTCGGTGGTTCCAGAACAAGCCCCAGAGGTCGAAGCACCTCACCATCAACTCAACTCAATTGGGAAAAAGACCCAGAGATTGAAGCATCTCACACCCGGTGGTTCGGGAACAAGACCCAGAGGTCGAAGCAGCTCGACATCAACTCAATTCGGGAACAAGACCCAGAGATCAAAGCATCTCACACTCGGTGGTTCCAGAACAAGCCCCAGAGGTCGAAGCACCTCACCATCAACTCAACTCAATTGGGAAAAAGACCCAGAGATTGAAGCATCTCACACCCGGTGGTTCGGGAACAAGACTTAGAGGTCGAAACAGCTCGACATCAACTTAATTCGGGAACAAGACACGGACATCAAAGCTTCTCACACTCGGTGATTCTGGAATAAAACCCAGGGGTCAATGTACCTCGCTATCAACTCAACTCAATTCGGGAACAAGACTCAGAGATCGAAGCATCTCGCACTCGGTGGTTCGGGTGTTGGAGTTTCTATAGGTCCCAAGATCAAAACTCAAGCATGAATCACAAGTGAATACAACGACGGAAGTGCGGAATACTTACATCGAGCGGTTGAGCGACGATTTGGGCAACAAAAATTCGAATCTACTCACTTTTTCAAGGCAGTGGGCTGCTGTGAATAGTGAATTTCGCCCCTTGTCTTCATGATTTGAAGCTCCAAGCTTCATCGTAATGGTTCCCGGCTCATGGGTATGCTTCCCTATCACCTTGGCATGATCTCGGAGTGTGCTAGCACTCTCCATTTTACCATAAAATCACATTTGCTTCCCCATTTTCTTTGAACCACACGGCAGTTCACTGCCTAAGAAACAAAGAAAAATGCGTGAGGAGAGAGGGAGAGAAAGAGAGGAAAAAGTTGAATTGTGATTAATTGTTTTGTAATATGTTTTTCCAAAAAACATATACCAAAAAACAAAAAGTCAAATAGGCAAATTTGTCATTCCAAATGACAAATGTGAGCTTGAGTGTTTAACACTCTTTGACTAACCAATCACATCCATCACTAGCAATCAATCAATCCCATCAATCAATCAAGTGTCACATCACTCAAAGTGACATGATTTGACGCTTGATGTGACGTTAGATTCGACTAGCGATTTGACGCTTGATTTGATGAGTCGCGCTCGAATTCGAAATGCGAATGCGCTCGTAAATAATCTCGGGCTCGGTTTCACTAATTCCAAATTAATGAATTTTCCGTCGCGTCGTGATTAAATGATTACGCCTAGCGAAATCACTATTCACGTCGCTAACAAATTAATTCTAAATTAATTCGCTCGCCCGAATTAAAATCTAATTTTAATTCCGTGTCGAAATCCAATTTTGTTTAATATATCAAATATATTAATTAATCGATTAATTCCAAATTAATCATTCTCTCTCTATTTAAATTGATATTTTATCTCTGTAATTAATCCCAGATTAATTTTATCTCTCATCTAATTAATCCCAGATTAATTAAAAGTGCGAGTCATACGTCATCGGTGAATCTTTGGGAAGCGACCCATGAGATCCCCGGATATGTTGGTAGTCAAATCGGTCATCGGACTATCCGAACACGTGAGTACCAAGTACTACGTTTTACCTATTTACAAGACAAGGTTGGCTTCTAGCAAAGCACCAAGTCTACCCAATTCTCCGGACATATCCATCTAAGAATATTTAAGATCTGTATCAAGCGTAGTATACCAAATATTGTGTATATATGCCCAGTATCAGATAGTCACGTGCCAGGGCTGGGGCTGGATAAGTGTCCGCCCCGTCCGAAGCACATGTCGGATGTCTGGTAACTAGTCTCTATAATCGGATATGCATGACCTAGTCATAATATCCCAATGGTTGCGCAACACTTAAGAGCACTAATACCGTATCCTGCGTGACATCATCTCCACTATGACTGAAGTGATACTTCCGTCTTGACATCACACCCAATACTCTACGATTCTCAATATACCCAGCAGTTGGCGTACACAGAACCGGTTAGAGTCCTAGACGACCTCAACTAAAGTATATTGATTGTCGTAAGCATTAGCGGTGCAAGTCTCAGGTTAAGACCAAATACACCTACCCTGATGTCGGACTCCCATAGACACATAGTCATAATACCAATGGGATTCCGAGGGGTCTATCCAGAGCGAAGCTGTTTCCCGTACCATCGGTGAAACACAACCTCCTATCGCACTTTCATAAGTATCCAATACTTAAATATATGAGAACTATGCCGTTGTGCCCTCACAACGCGCACAAGTGCAATACTAGCCTATTCCGCATTATCGATGTCCTGTCGCGATAATACTGCTGCTAGGGATATTTAATGATTAATCTTTCGTGGACTGATACTGTCTCATATCATTCTCAATCCAGGAACTAATCATATAGACCTTTCTTCATTTATATATCTATGGTGATCTAATCACAAACGATGAGAGTGCAATCTCCTTTGTCACATAGTTAATTTGTACAACAACACCGTGATCTGTACAAATAGTGACGCTATGGGTCATAACTGTCCAACATTGGGAACAAGACCCATGGATTAAAGCACCTCGCCATCAACTGAACTCAATTCGAGAAGAAGACCCAAAGATCTATGTATCTCACACTCGATGGTTCGGGAATAAAACCCAGAGGTGTAAGCACCTCGCCATCAACTCAATTCAGTTCGGGAATAAGACCAGAGATCGAAGCATCAAACACTAGATGGTTTGGGAACAAAACCCATGGGTCAAAGCACTTCGCCATCAACTCAACTCAATTGGGGAACAAGACCCAGAGTTCGAAGCATCTCACACTCGGTGGTTCGGGAACAAGACCAGAGGTCAACTCAATTCGAGAAAAAGACCCAGAGATCGAAGCATCTCACACTCGGTGGTTCGGGAACAAGACCCAGAGGTCGAAGCACCTCGCCATCAACTGAACTTAGTTTGGGAATAAGACCCAGAGATCGAAGCATCTCACACTCGGTGGATCGGGAATAAAACCCAGGGGTCAAAGCACCTGGCCATCAACTCAACTCAATTCGTGAACAAGACCCAGAGATCGAAACATCTCACACTCGGTAATTCGGGAATAAAACCCAGGGGTGAAAGCACATCGCCATCAACTCAACTCAATTCAGGAACAAGACCTAGAGATCTAAGCATCTCACACTCGGTGGTTCGGGAACAAAACCCAGAGGTCGAAGCACTTCGCCATCAACTCAATTCAGTTCGGGAATAAGACCCAGAGATCGAAGCATCTCACACTCGGTGGTTCGGGAACAAAACTCAGGGGTCAAAGCACCTCGCCATCAACTCAACTCAATTCGGGAACAAGACCCAGAGATCGAAGCATCTCACACTCGGTGGTTCAGGAACAAGACCTAGAGGTCGAAGCACCTCGCCATCAACTCAACTTAATTCGAGAACAAGACCCAAAGATCGAAGCATCTCACACTTGGTGGTTCGGGAACAAAACCCAAGGGTCAAAGCACCTCGCCATCAAATCAACTCAGTTCGGGAACAAGACCTAGATATCGAAGCATCTCACACGAGGTGGTTCAGGAACAAAACCCAGGGGTCAAAAAACCTAGCCATCAAATCAACTAAATTCGGGAACAAGACCCATAGATCAAAACATCTCACACTCGGTGATTCGAGAATAAAACCCATGGGTGAAAGTACCTCTCCATCAACTGAACTCAATACGGGAATAAGACCCAGAGATCTAAGCATCTCACACTTGGTGGTTCGAGAACAAATCCCAGAGGTCGAAGCACCTCGCCATAAACTCAATTCAGTTCAGGAATAAGACCCAGAGATCGAAGCATCTCACACTCGGTGGTTCGGGAACAAAACTCAGTTGTCAAAGCACCTCGCCATCAACTCAACTCAATTTGGGAACAAGACCCAGAGATCGAAGCATCTCATACTCGGTGGTTCGGGAACAAGTCCAAGAGGTCGAAGCACCTCGCCATCAACTCAACTCAATTCGAGAACAAGACCCAGAGATCGAAGCATCTCACACTCGATGGTTCGAAAACAAGACACAGAGGTCGAAGCACCTCGTCATCAACTCAACTCAGTTTGGGAACAAGACCCAGAGATCGAAGCATCTCACACTCAGTGGTTCGGGACTAAAACCCAGTGGTCAAAGTACCTCGCCATCAACTCAATTAAATTCGGGAACAAGACCCAGAGATCGAAGCATCTCACACTCGGTGGTTCGAGAATAAAACACAGGGGTAAAAGCACCTCTCCATCAACTCAAATCAATTCGAGAATAAGACCCAGAGATCGAAACATCTCACACTCGGTGATTCAGGAATAAAACCCAGGGGTCAAATCACCTCGCCATCAACTCAACTCAATTCGGGAACAAGACTTAAAGATCGAAGCATCTCACACTCGGTGGTTCAGAAACAAGACCCATGGGTTAAAGCACCTCGCCATCAACTCAACTCAATTCGGTAACAAGACCCAGAGATCTAAGCATCTCACACTCGGTGGTTTGGGAATAAAACCCAGAGGTCTAAGCACCTCACCATCAACTCAATTCAGTTCAGGAATAAGACCCAGAGATCTAAGCATCTCACACTCGGTGGTTTGGGAACAAAACCCAGGGGTCAAAACACCTCGCCATCAACTCAACTCAATTCAGGAACAAGACCCAGAGATCGACGCATCTCATACTCGGTGGTTGGGGAATAAGACCCAGAGGTCGAAGTACATCGCCATCAACTCAACTCAATTCAATAACCAGATCCAGAGATCGAAGCATCTCACACTCGGTGGTTCGGGAACAAGACCTAGAGGTCGAAACACCTCGCCATCAACTCAACTTAGTTTACGAATAAGACCCAGAGATCGAAACATCTCACACTCGGTGGATCGGGAATAAAACCCAGGGGTCAAAGCACATGGCCATCAACTCAACTCAATTCGTGAACAAGACCCAGAGATCGAAACATCTCACACTCGATAATTCGGGAATAAAACCCAGGGGTGAAAGTACATCGCCATCAACTCAACTCAATTCTGGAACAAGACGCTGAGATGTAAGCATCTCACACTCGGTGGTTTGGGAACAAAACCCAGAGGTCGAAACACTTCGCCATCAACCCAATTCAGTTCGGGAATAGGACCTAGAGATCGAAGCATCTCACACTCGGTGGTTAGGGAACAAAACTAAGGGGTCAAAGCACCTCGCCATCAACTGAACTCAATTCGGGAACAAGACCCAGAGATCGAAGCATCTCACACTCGGTAGTTCGGGAACAAGACCCAGAGGTCGAAGCACCTCGCCATCAACTCAACTCAGTTTGGGAACAAGACCCAGAGATCGAAGCATCTCACACTCAGTGGTTCGGGAGTAAAACCCAGTGGTCAAAGCATCTTGCCATCAACTCAATTAAATTCGGGAACAAGACCCATAGATCGAAGCATCTCACACTCGGTGGTTCGAGAACAAAACACAGGGGTAAAAGCACCTCTCCATCAACTCAAATCAATTCGAGAACAAGACCCAAATATCGAAACATCTCACACTCGGTGATTCAGGAATAAAACCCAGGGGTCAAATCACCTCCCCATCAACTCAACTCAATTCGGGAACAAGACTTAGAGATCGAAGCATCTCACACTCGGTGGTTCAGAAACAAGACCCATGGGTTAAAGCACCTCGCCATCAACTCAACTCAATTCAGGAACAAGACCCATAGATCTAAGCATCTCACACTTGGTGGTTTGAGAATAAAACCCAGAGGTCTAAGCACCTCACCATCAACTCAATTCAGTTCAGGAATAAGACCTAGAGATCTAAGCATCTCACACTCTCGGTGGTTTGGGAACAAAACCCAGGGGTCAAAACACCTCGCCATCAACTCAACTCAATTCGGGAACAAGACCCAGAGATCGACGAATCTCACACTCGGTGGTTGGGGAACAAGACCCAGAGGTCAAGGCCAATCGCCATCAACTCAACTCAATTCAATAACAAGACCCAGAGATCGAAGCTCTCTCACACTCGGTGGTTCGGGACAAGACCTAGAGGTCGAAACACCTCGCCATCAACTCAACTTAGTTTACGAATAAGACCCAGAGATCGAAACATCTCACACTCGGTGGATCGGGAATAAAACCCAGGGGTCAAAGCACCTGGCCATCAACTCAACTCAATTCGTGAACAAGACCCAGAGATCGAAACATCTCACACTCGGTAATTCGGGAATAAAACCCAGGGGTGAAAGCACATCGCCATCAACTCAACTCAATTCAGGAACAAGACCCAGAGATCTAAGCATCTCACACTCGGTGGTTTGGGAACAAAACCCAGAGGTCGAAGCACTTCACCATCAACTCAATTCAGTTCGGGAATAGGACCTAGAGATCGAAGCATCTCACACTCGGTGGTTAGGGAACAAAACTAAGGGGTCAAAGCACCTCGCCATCAACTGAACTCAGTTCGGGAACAAGACCCAGAGATCGAAGCATCTCACACTCGGTGGTTCGGGAACAAGACCCAGAGGTCGAAGCACCTCGCCATCAACTCAACTCAATTCGAGAACAAGACATAGAGATCGAAGCATCTCACACTCGGTTGTTCGGGAATAAGACCCAAAGGTCGAAGCACCTCGCCAACAACTAAACTCAGATTGGGAACAAGACCCAGAGATCTAAGCATCTCACACTCGGTGGTTCGTGAACAAAACCCAATGGTCAAAGCACCTCGCCATCAAATCAACTCAGTTCGGGAACAAGACCCATATAATAAAGCATCTCACACTCGGTGGTTCGGGAACAAAACCCAGGGGTCAAAGCACCTAGACATCAACTCAACTCAATTCTGGAACAAGACCCAGAGATCAAAACATCTAAAACTCGGTGATTCAAGAATAAAACCTAGGGGTGAAAGCACCTCGCCATCATCTCAACTCAATACGAGAACAAGACCCAGAGATCTAAGCATCCCACACTCAGTGGTTCGGGAACAAATCCCAGAGGTCGAAACACCCCGCCCTCAACTCAATTCAGTTCAGTAATAAGACCCAGAGATCGAAGCATCTCACACTCGGTGGTTCGGGAAAAAAACTCACGGGTCAAAGCACCTCGCCATTAACTCAACTCATTTAAGAAGAACAAGACCCAGAGATCGAAGCATCTCATACTCGGTGGTTCGGGAATAAGTCCAAGGGTCGAAGCACCTCGCCATCAACTCAATTCAATTCCAGAACAAGACCCAGAGATCGAAGCATCTCACACTCTGATGGTTCAGGAACAAGACACAGAGGTCGAAGCCCTCGTCATCAACTCAACTCAGTTTGGGAACAAGACCCATAGATCGAAGCATCTCACACTCGGTGGTTCGGGAATAAAACCCAGAGGTCTAAGCACCTCGCCATCAACTCAATTCAGTTTGGGAATAAGACCTAGAGATCGAAGCATTTCACACTCGATGGTTTGGGAACAAAACCCATGGGTTAAAGCACCTCGCCATCAACTCAACTCAATTCCAGAATAAGACCCAGAGATCGAAGCATCTCACAGTCGGTGGTTCAGGAACTAAACCCAAAGGTCAAAGCACCTCGCCATCAAATCAACTCAGTTCGGGAACAAGACCCAGATATCGAAGCATCACACACTCGGTGGTTCGGGACAAAACACCAGGGGTCAAAGCACCTAGCCATCAACTCAACTCCATTCGGGAACAAGACCCAGAGATCAAAACATCTAAAACTCGGTGATTCGAGAATAAAACCTAGGGATGAAAGCACCTCGCCATCGTCTCAACTCAATACGAGAACAAGACCCATAGATCTAAGCATCCACACTCAGTGGTTCGGGAACAAATCCCGAGGTCGAAACACCTCGCCCTCAACTCAATTCAGTTCAGTAAAGAACCCAGAGATCGAAGCATCTCACACTCGGTGGTTCGGGAAAAAAACTCACGGGTCAAAGCACCTCGCCATTAACTCAACTCAATTTAAGAACAAGACCCAGAGATCGAAGCATCTCAAACTCGGTGGTTCGGGAATAAGTCCAAGAGGTCGAAGCACCTCGCCATCAACTCAATTCAATTCCAGAACAAGACCCAGAGATCGAAGCATCTCACACTCGATGGTTCGGGAACAAGACACAGAGGTCGAAGCACCTCGTCATCAACTCAACTCAGTTTGGGAATAAGACCCACAGATCGTAGCATCTCACACTTGGTGGTTCGGGAACAAAACAAAGGGGTCAAAGCACCTCTCCAACAACTCAACTCAATTCGAGAACAAGACTCAGAGATCGAAACATCTCACAGTCGGTGATTCAGGAATAAAACCCAGGGGTCAAAGCACCTCGCCATCAACTCAACTCAATTCGGGAACAAGACCTAAAGATCGAAGCATCTCACACTCGGTGGTTCGGAAACAAGACCCATGGGTTAAAGCACCTCGCCATCAACTCAACTCAATTCGGGAACAAGACCCAGAGATCTAAGCATCTCACACTCGGTGGTTCGGGAATAAAACCCAGAGGTCTAAGCACCTCGCCATCAACTCAATTCAGTTTAGGAATAAGACCTAGAGATCGAAGCATTTCACACTCGGTGGTTTGGGAACAAAACCCATGGGTTAAAGCACCTCATCATCAACTCAACTCAATTCCAGAATAAGACCCAGAGATCAAAGCATCTCACACTCGATGGTTCGGGAACAAGACCCATTGGTCAAAGCACCTCGCCATTAACTCAACTCAATTCGGGAACAAGACCCATAGATCGAAGCATCTCACACTCAGTGGTTCGGGAACAAGACCCAAAGGTCGAAGCACCTCACCATCAACTTAACTCAATTCGAGAAGAAGACCCAGAGATTGAAGCATCTCACAGTCGGTGGTTCAGGAAAAAGACCTAGAGGTCGAAGCACCTCGCCATCAACTCAACTTAATTCGAGAACAAGACCCAGAGAACGAAGCATCTTACACACGGTGGTTCAGGAACTAAACCCAAAGGTCAAAGCACCTCGCCATCAAATCAACTCAGTTCGGGAACAGGACCCAGATATCGAAGCATCACACACTCGGTGGTTCGGGAACAAAACCCAGGGGTCAAAGCACCTAGCCATCAACTCAACTCAATACGGGAACAAGACCCAGAGATCAAAACATCTAAAACTCGGTGATTCGAGAATAAAACCTAGGGGTGAAAGCACCTCGCCATCATCTCAACTCAATACGAGAACAAGACCCAGAGATCTAAGCATCCCACACTCAGTGGTTCGGGAACAAATCCCAGAGGTCGAAACACCTCGCCCCCAACTCAATTCAGTTCAGTAATAAGACCCAGAGATCGAAGCATCTCACACTCGGTGGTTCGGGAAAAAAACTCACGGGTCAAAGCACCTCGCCATTAACTCAACTCAATTTAAGAACAAGACCCAGAGATCGAAGCATCTCATACTCGGTGGTTCGGGAATAAGTCCAAGAGGTCGAAGCACCTCGCCATCAACTCAATTCAATTCCAAAACAAGACCCAGAGATCGAAGCATCTCACACTCGATGGTTCGGGAACAAGACACAGAGGTCGAAGCACCTCGTCATCAACTCAACTCAGTTTGGGAATAAGACCCACAGATCGTAGCATCTCACACTTGGTGGTTCGGGAACAAAACAAAGGGGTTAAAGCACCTCTCCAACAACTTAACTCAATTCAAGAACATGACTCAGAGATCGAAACATCTCACAGTCGGTGATTCAGGAATAAAACCCAGGGGTCAAAGCACCTCGCCATCAACTCAACTCAATTCGGGAACAAGACCTAAAGATCGAAGCATCTCACACTCGGTGGTTCGGAAACAAGACCCATGGGTTAAAGCACCTCGCCATCAACTCAACTCAATTCGGGAACAAGACCCAGAGATCTAAGCATCTCACACTCGGTGGTTCGGGAATAAAACCCAGAGGTCTAAGCACCTCGCCATCAACTCAATTCAGTTTGGGAATAAGACCTAGAGATCGAAGCATTTCACACTCGATGGTTTGGGAACAAAACCCATGGGTTAAAGCACCTCGCCATCAACTCAACTCAATTCCAGAATAAGACCCAGAGATCAAAGCATCTCACACTCGATGGTTCGGGAACAAGACATAGAGGTCTAAGCACCTCGCCATCAACTCAATTCAGTTCGGGAATAAGACCCAGAGATCGTAGCCTCTCACACTCGATGGTTTGGGAACAAAACCCATGGGTCAATGCACCTCGCCATCAACTCAACTCAATTCGGGAACAAGACCCATAGATCGAAGCATCTCACACTCAGTGGTTCGGGAATAAGACCCAAAGGTCGAAGCACCTCACCATCAACTTAACTCAATTCGAGAAGAAGACCCAGAGATCGAAGCATCTCACAGTCGGTGGTTCAGGAACAAGACCTAGAGGTCAAAGCACCTCGCCATCAACTCAACTTAATTCGAGAACAAGACCCAGAGATCGAAGCATCTCACACTCGGTGGTTCGGGAACAAAACCCAAAGGTCAAAGCACCTCGCCATCAAATCAACTCAGTTCGGGAACAAGACCCAGATATCGAAGCATCACACACTCGGTGGTTCGGGAACAAAACCCAGGGGTCAAAGCACCTAGCCATCAAATCAACAAAATTCGGGAACAAGACCCAGAGTTCAAAACATCTCACACTCGGTGATTCGAGAATAAAACCCAGGGGTGAAAGCACCTCGCCATCAACTAAACTCAATACGGCAACAAGACCCAGAGATCTAAGCATCTCACTCTTGGTGGTTCGAGAACAAATCCCAGAGGTCGAAGCACCTCGCAATAAACTCAATTCAGTTCAGGAATATGACCCAGAGATCGAAACATCTCACACTCGGTGGTTCGGGAACAAAACTCAGTTGTCAAAGCACCTCGCCATCAACTCAATTCAGTTTGGGAATAAGACCTAGAGATCGAAGCATTTCACACTCGATGGTTTGGGAACAAAACCCATGGGTTAAAGCACCTCGCCATCAACTCAACTCAATTCCAGAATAAGACCCAGAGATCAAAGCATCTCACACTCGATGGTTCGGGAACAAGACCCATGGGTCAAAGCACCTCGCCATCAACTCAACTCAATTCGGGAACAAGACCCATAGATCGAAGCATCTCACACTCAGTGGTTCGGGAACAAGACCCGAAAGTCGAAGCACCTCACCATCAACTTAACTCAATTCGAGAAGAAGACCCAGAGATCGAAGCATCTCACAGTCGGTGGTTCAGGAACAAGACCTAGAGGTCGAAGCACCTCGCCATCAACTCAACTTAATTCGAGAACAAGACCCATAGATCGAAGCATCTCACACTCGGTGGTTCAGGAACTAAACCCAAAGGTCAAAGCACCTCACCATCAAATCAACTCAGTTCGGGAACAAGACCCAGATATCGAAGCATCACACACTCGGTGGTTCGGGAACAAAACCCAGGGGTCAAAGCACCTAGCCATCAACTCAACTCAATTCGGGAACAAGACCCAGAGATCAAAACATCTAAAACTCGGTGATTCGAGAATAAAACCTAGGGGTGAAAGCACCTCGCCATCATCTCAACTCAAAATGAGAACAAGACCAAGAGATCTAAGCATCCCACACTCAGTGGTTCGGGAACAAATCCAGAGGTCGAAACACCTCGCCCCCAACTCAATTCAGTTCAGTAATAAGACCTAGAGATCGAAGCATCTCACACTCGGTGGTTCGGGAAAAAAAACTCACGGGTCAAGCACCTCGCCATAACTCAACTCAATTTAAGAACAAGACCCAGAGATCGAAGCATCTCTACTCGGTGGTTCGGGAATAAGTCCAAGAGGTCGAAGCACCTCGCCATCAACTCAACTCAATTCAAAACAAGACCCAGAGATCGAAGCATCTCACACTCGATGGTTCGGGAATAAGACACAGAGGTCGAAGCACCTCACATCAACTCAACTCAGTTTGGGAACAAGACCAGAGATCGAGCATCTCACACTCGGTGGTTCGGGAACAAAACAAAGGAGTCAAAGCACCTCGCCATCAACTCAACTCAATTCGAGAACAAGACTCAGAGATCGAAACATCTCACATCGGTGATTCAGGAATAAAACCCAGGGGTCAAAGCACCTCGCCATCAACTCAACTCAATTCGGGAACAAGACCCAAGATCGAAGCATCTCACACTCGGTGGTTCGGAACAAGACCCATGGGTTAAAGCACCTCGCCATCAACTCAACTCATTCGGGAACAAGACCCAGAGATCAAAGCATCTCACACTCGGTGGTTCGGGAATAAAACCCAGAGGTCTAAACACCTCGCCATCAACTCAATTCAATTTGGGAATAAGACTAGAGATCGAAGCATTTCACACTCGATGGTTTGGGAACAAAACCCATGGTTTAAAGCACCTCGCCATCAACTCAACTCAATTCCAGAATAAGACCCAGAGATCAAAGCATCTCACACTCGATGGTTCGGGAACAAGACATAGAGTCTAAGCACCTCGCCATCAACTCAATTCAGTTCGGGAACAAGACCCAGAGATCGTAGCTCTCACACTCGATGGTTGGGAACAAAACCCATGGGTCAAAGCACCTCGCCATCAACTCAACTCAACGGGAACAAGACCCATAGATCGAAGCATCTCACACTCAGTGGTTCGGGAATAAGACCCAGAGGTCGAAGCACCTCACCATCAATAACTTAATTCGAGAACAAGACCCAGAGATCGAAGCATCTCACACTCGGTGGTTCGGGAACAAGACCCAGAGGTCGAAGCACCTCGCCAATAACTCAACTCAGTTTGGGAACAAGACCCAGAGATCTAAGCATCTCACACTCGGTGGTTTGAGAACAAAACCCAAGGGTCAAAGCACCTCGCCATCAAATCAACTCAGTTTGGGAACAAGACCCAGAGATCTAAGCATCTCACACTCGGTGGTTTGGGAACAAAACCCAAGGGTCAGAGCACCTCGCCATCAAATCAACTCAGTTCGGGAACAAGACCCAGATATCGAAGCATCTCACACTCGGTGGTTTGGGAACAAAACCCAAGGGTCAAAGCACCTCGAAATCAACTCAACTCATTTCGAGAACAAGACCCATAGATCGAAGCATCTCACACTCGGTGGTTCGGGAACAAATCCCAGAGGTCGAAGCACCTCACCCTCAACTCAATTCAGTTCAGTAATAAGACCCAGAGATCGAAGCATCTCACACTCGGTGGTTCGGGAACAAGTCCAAGAGGTCGAATCACCTCACCATCAACTCAATTCAATTCCAGAACAAGACCCAGAGATCGAAGCATCTCACACTCGATGGTTTGGGAACAAGACACAGAGGTCGAAGCACCTCGTCATCAACTCAACTCAGTTTGGGAACAAGACTCAGAGATCGAAGCATCTCACACTCGGTGGTTCGAGACTAAAACCTAGTGGTCAAAGAGATCGAAGCATCTCACACTCGGTGGTTCGGGAACAAGTCCAAGAGGTCGAATCACCTCACCATCAACTCAATTCAATTCCAGAATAAGACCTAGAGATCGAAGCATCTCACACTCGATGGTTTGGGAACAAGACACAGAGGTCGAAGCACCTCGTCATCAACTCAACTCAATTCAGGAACAAGACACAGAGATCGAAGCATCTCACACTCGGTGGTTCGGGAACAAGACCCAGAGGTCGAAGCACCTCGCCATAAACTCAACTCAATTCGAGAACAAGACCCAGAGATCGAAGCATCTCACACTCGGTGGTTCGGGAACAAGACCAAGAGGTCAAAGTACCTCGCCAACAACTCAACTCAGTTTGGGAACAAGACCCAGAGATCTAGGCATCTCACACTCGGTGATTTGGGAACAAAACCCAAGGTCAAAGCACCTCGCCATCAAATCAACTCAGTTCGGGAACAAGACCCAAATATCGAAGCATCTCACACTCGGTGGTTCGGGAAAAAAACCCAGGGGTCAAAGCACCTAGCCATCAACTCAACTCAATTCGGGAACAAGACCCAGAGATCAAAACATCTAACACTCGGTGATTCGAGAATAAAACCCAGGGGTGAAAGCACCTCGCCATCAACTCAACTCAATACGGGAACAATACCCAGAGATATAAGCATCTCACACTCGGTGGTTCGGGAAAAAATCCCAGAGGTCGAAGCACCTAGCCCTCAACTCAATTCAGTTCAGTAATAAGACCCAGAGATCGAAGCATCTCACTCACGGTGGTTCGGGAACAAAACTCAGGGGTCAAAGCACCTTGCAATTAACTCAACTCAATTTAAGAACAAGACCCAGAGATCGAAGCATCTCATACACAGTGGTACGGGAAAAAGTCTAAGAGGTCGAAGCACCTCGCCGTCAACTTAATTAAATTACAGAACAAGACCCAGAGATCGAAGCATCTCACACTCGATGGTTTGGGAATAAGACACAGAGGTCGAAGTACCTCGTCATCAACTCAACTCAGTTTGGGAGCAAGACCCAGAGATCGAAGCATCTCACACTCGGTGGTTCGAGACCAAAACCCAGTGGTCAAAGCACCTCGCCATCAACTCAACTCAATACGGGAACAGGACCCAGAGATCTAAGTATCTCACACTTGGTGGTTCGAGAACAAATCCCAGAGGTCGAAGCACCTCGCCATAAACTTAATTCAGTTCAGGAATATGACCCATAGATCGAAGCATCTCACACACGGTGGTTCGGGAACAAAACTCAGTTGTCAAAGCACCTCGCCATTAACTCAACTCAATTTGGGAACAAGACCTAGAGATCGAAGCATCTCATACTATTTGGTTAGGGAACAAGTTCAAGAGGTCGAAGCACCTCGCCATCAACTCAACTCAATTCGAGAACAAGACCCAGAGATCGAAGCATCTCACACTCGATGGTTCGAA